>CM067359.1:128109856-128211208 GCA_034401795.1 Chaetoderma sp. LZ-2023a
ATGTTGACAATGTTGCTGCTACTAGTAGTAGTAGTAGCAGTAGTAGTAGAAATGATAATTCGTCTTTCGTGCTCGCAGAAAATGACTCCGTTACCGCACGTAAACAAGAAGCAACCTATCAGCAATGAGGTGGTGCCGCCTTCGCGAACATCTCCTAAGAAGAAACGTTAGAAAACGAGGTCGGATAACCGTTTTGGTGTTCTCAATTTAATTGACGATGATATTGAAGTCTTACCTCTGTCTCAAAATGTTAACACTTGTATTGATACCGTCTCAAGAATCCAGGATACAATCGTCGCCACTGTAAACAATAGTAACTCTTTAACGTCAGTTGAGGTACATAATGTACCAGATGTGTCGCCGGAAGAGGACAGTAATTCTATTACCGTGTCAATCGTTCGCGATGATTAGCCAGTAGCAATGTCAACGCAGGACCTTGTTACTAAGATGGATGACATCATAACAACAATTGACAATAGAAATGGTTCGGGGCCTTCGCCTTTCAAACCTGGGCATGACCCTTGCAGTGATGATAATATTACCATAGGTGCGGCAGAACTACCACCTGTTTCACAAGACATATGTCTGCATGATGACGAGAGTTCGGACACTGACGGTATGTCTATCGTATCAGATATTTCGGACCTTACAGATTTGGCAGATTCAAGGGAGGTAATCCAATCTTTTGAAGAGGTAAAATTGTTCGTAGATAGCTTAAAATACAGCAAAAAAGTTATCGAAAAATGCAAGCTTTTTCAACCTGACTTAAAGCTGTTGATGCACCAGTTATTTAGAATTAAGAAGCAACATGGATTAGATGCTTCTTTTAAATCTCGTCTTACAAAGATTATAACCAAGTTGCATCGTAACCTAAAGAAGTAAATTTTCAGTTTTTTCAAAGGTGCATTTTCCCTAAATCGTTTGCTTTTTTTCATCCAGTAATCATGTATCTCATTCAAAAAATGAACATTTGTACTATTTGTATACTTTTTATTAATCTTCTCATGCCATCTCTATGTGTTGTTAGTTTGAACACGAGGGGTTGTCGTGATTCATTTAGAAGATTCAACATTTTAAATCAATTACGAACTGAATTAAGTCCAGATATTGTCTTTTTACAGGATTCACACAATGAAATCGGACGAGTCACTCTGGCGACTAGTCTGGAGAGGACAAGCATTTTTTTTCGCATTTTAGCACAAATTCAGCTGGTGTCGCTATTCTTTTCAAACCCAAGCTCAATATTAGCATTATTGAGACTATCACGGTTGAGCAAGGTAGAATTTGACATGTCACAGCAAAGATTAATGATACATATTTTTATTTGATAAATTTATATAATCATACAGAATCTTATAGCAAAGTTAAATCAACCGAGCTTTTACAATCACATATTGCGTCATTAACAGAACCATATCCGGTTATTCTTGGTGGGGATTTTAACTGTACGCTAGACTGTAACCTAGATAGAACATCAGCCATAGAACCCCACATTTTAGCGAGTGATGCTCTGAAATCTTTAGTATTGCGTCATAATTTTATTGACACATCGATCTCTGTACCCTGAGTCAAAAACATTCACCTGGTCTAGATCAGATGGAACTGCTTCACGACTTGACAGGATCTATATTTCATGTAATTTCAAGCAGTTTATCAAAAGTTGTTCAGTCATTCCTTGTAATTATTCTGATCATGATTTCGTAAGGGTTATCTTTCAGCTCAAATCAGTAAAACGCAGAAGCGCATATTGGTGTCTGAATACAGCTGTATTGAGTGAAACGAAGTACATTAATTTAATAAATGATTTTTGGTTTGAATGGCAAAAACGTAAAAGTGATTTTCGCTGTCTTCAGGATTGGTGGGAGATCGCTAAAAAGCATATATGTTCTATATCTCAGCGTTACTCACAAGAACGCGCTATTCTTTTTCGAGAACGGCGATCGGATTTGCAAAATGAAATTGATCACTTATCAGCCCAAATGCCAAAAACCGATGAGATAAGTGAGATAATTAATCAGAAACAAATGGAATTAGCGCACTTTCTCAGAGAACAAGCTAAAGGTGCCTGGATAAGATCTAGATTCCGGCACATAAATGAATTAGACAAACCAACTAAATATTTCTTTAACCTTGAAAGTAAGCGAGCCACGAATAAAACAATTTCACAGTTGAAATTACCCAATGGTATGATGGTTAATACTGACTCAGATATTTTGTCTCACGCTTCTGATTTTTATAGTGAACTATATAATACATCAGATGTTTGTAATTTGTCAGAAAATGTTTTGCTCTCAGATCTACCTAAATTGAGTAAAAGATCAAAAGATGGTTTAGAACGTGAATTAGATTTATCGGAATTTACAATAGCGGTTAATAAACTTAAGAATAATAAGGCTCCGGGAATTGATGGATTACCAGCCGAATTTTATAAAACGTTTTGGCAAACTATTGGTCCTGATTTTCTTCAAGTTTTTAATCAATCAATTCAAGACATGTTGCTCCCTACGTCGTGTAGAAGAGCAGTAGTTACTTTACTGCCAAAAAAGGGTGATTTAACTTGTCTGACAAATTGGAGGCCGGTGTCTCTTTTATGTGTTGACGCTAAAATATTTTCAAAGGCTTTGTATAATCGTATACGTGCGACACTTGCTGAAATAATTTGCATTGATCAAAGTTATTGTGTTCCCGCCGTACGATCTGTAATAACATTAGATTAATAACGGATGTAGTTGACTACTCAAACTATAAGTTATTACCGCTTGGATTAGTATCCTTAGATCAAGAGAAAGCGTTTGACAGGGTGAATCACACGTATTTACAAGATACCCTAAATGCTTTCGGATTTGGTGATTTCTTTGTTAGATGTATACAAACCCTGTATACAGAAGCGTCATGTCTACTAAAAATAAACAATCTACTGTCCACGCCCGTTTCTTTCAAACGCGGTATCAGACAGGGCTGCTCTTTATCAGGTGCTTTGTATAGCATTTGTATAGAACCACTGTTAAATAAATTACGTTCAGGCAAAGGTCTGAAGGGGGTAGCTCTGCCTGATACGGATGAAAATGTTGTTTGCTCAGCATATGCCGACGATATAACTGCTTTCTGTACTTGTAATAAGGACTTTGTTAATTTGCAAGAATGGCTAAATATTTATGAGGGCGCGTCCAATGCAAAGATTAATCATTCTAAAACAGAAGGCCTTTGGACTGGCTTATGGAAACCCCGTATTGATGAGCCGCTAGGGTTAAAATGGAACAATAATGGCTTGAAGATCCTTGGTGTTTATATAGGCAATTCTGCAGAATACAGTAATCAAAATTGGACCAACTTTGAAACTGAAATTAGTAATAAACTTGTCAACTGGGTACCATTGTCAAAAGCATTATCCTTTCGAGGTCGCATTATTGTAACTAACCTACTTGCTGCTTCTAAGCTGTGGCACAGGCTAGCTGTTATTGATCCACCTGGCTATATTGTTAATGCTATTCAAAAACTTTTAACGAATTTCAAGGAATTGTTGTATTTACCGTTAGAAGAAGGTGGACAAGGACTTGTTCATATTGTTTCGCGAATACGCGCCTTCCGTATACTGTATGTCCAGTCTTTTCTCAATCACTTTGCTTATCATCCGTGTTTCAAATTTACTAGCTGGTTTCTTAAGCAGATACATAATTTAAATTATGATCATCAGATTTTTTCAATACAATTGGATATAAATTTGGTTGATCATGTGCCCAGTTTTTATAAAAGTTTGCTGAATTCATGGTTTCAGTTCGATGTAGCGAGAGTATCACAACCAGTCTGTAAAATAGACTTTTTACAGGAACCATTGTTTCTGAATCCTTTTATTACGAATGCTCCAATAGGACACTCATTCTTTCTTAGTGACTTTATACGTGCTAAGGTTACAAAGGTAGATGATATTTTACAAAATGATCAACTGATCTCTCCTGACGATCTTCTCCTTAAACTTGGTCATCGGTCTATGCGACTACTAAGTGCTAATTTAAGCATTATCTGGAATAGCTTGCCAACTGAATGGCTTTCTCTATTAGATCGTCCTATTGATATCCCCAGGTCAGTGTATATATATGAACTATCATGCAATTTTGATGAAGAGTCTGTTTTTACTGTATGAGTACCGACACGCTGCAAGAAAGACGTGTACAAACTGTCCTTATTGAAATGTTATTGGAACGTCCTGCATAAACATGCGAGTAACATATGGTCAGATCTTTTAGCTCTTGAAGTCACATCCACAGATTGCTGTCTATGTTTTTATGAATATCCTTGTACATATTATGAAGGCGACTTGTCATGGAAAGTTTTTCATGGATCCCTAAATACAGGTGTCTTTCTTTTTAAAGCTGGCTATTGTGTTAATGATGCGTGTGCATACTGCGAGGAAAGGGAGGATTTGGCTCACTTTTTCATAACCTGCTGACGTCTGCAACCTTTACTTTTAGCCATTAGAAGATCTGTTCTATATTTGTTAGATGTTGATGAATTTAAGCATGGAAATTATATCAAAGGATTTCCATGTCCTCATTGCCCGTCAAAATCTGAACGAAAAATTAGACACCGTCTATCTAACTGGATTATAGCTAATGCCAAAATGGCGACTTATGTAACTCCCCAACGCCTGATGGATGGCTACAGTCGAACGGACCCCCTTCGAGAATGCATTTCTAGATTAAGGTCTCGTATTACTATTGAATATAAATATCACAAAGAAAACGATTTATTAGAGACCTTTGAGCATTTTTGTGCTTTTGACAATTTTATCTGCAGCATTGAGGACACTATTCTAAAATTCAACGGCATTTGATGTTGTCTGTCGTCACCTTTTATATTTCTGTATTATGTCTCTGTGATGCTGGTGAATGTTTTGCTTTTGAAAAAAAAATTTTAAAACCATATTTGATGTTTTGCAATGGATTTTATGCTGTATATTTATGCCATCATCCTCATTAACTGATTTTATTAGCAGTAAGATATTCTTCTTTTTTCAAATTGTTCTAAAGGTAGTTATTATTTTGCTTTTGGACTGATTCTTTAGCAACGGCATTAAAAAAAATGTATATTCATGCGCAGTTGTAATATTTCGTAATTAATAAAGTATATGAAAAGTCTTCTTCTTCTTCTTCTTCTTCTTCTTCTTCTTCTTCTTCCTCTTCTTCTTCTTCGTCGTCTTCTTCTTCTTCTTCTTCTTCTTCTTCTTCTTCTTCTTCTTCATCATCATCATCATCATCATCATCATCACCACCACCACCACCACCACCACCACCACCACCACCATCATCACCACCACCACCACCACCACCACCACCACCACCACCACCACCACCACCATCATCATCTCGATCATCATTTCCATCATCATCATCATCATCATCATCATCATCATCATCATCATCATCATCATAAGTTTACGACCACTACTATCATCACTTTTATTTATATCATTGAAAAACATAAACACATACACGATTTAATTATGTATATAACATATGTAACCGCCATTGTATGTATATTTCATGTATATATGTTTCGTACACTTCTGAAGAAGTTACCGAATAAACTTGAAATTCAAATATTTGTGTCATATGTCAGTTTCCTAGGAAATCTTTTATTATAAACTAATTCTTTCTTTCACAGGCCACACGCATATGCCAAGATCCGGAAAGATCCGAAGAGTGTTGAAAGGGTATGTATTAAATAAAATTTCTGATTCAATAACATTTATACTAAATAATATTTGTTTCAAATAACATCTGCATTACTTGCTGTTTATTACGGTTTATTTGTTATCATTCCTAGGTCATACAGTGCCATATGGGATAGGTATATTTACAGCATAAAGAATTATGACTGTATTACATCATCATATATACATCTTCATTTGCAATATATAGTTATTATGTATATTGTTCGATCATAATTCTGTCATCGTTATTATATTGGCATAATGTTGTTTACATCATTTTGTCATCATCGTAATACGATTATCATATTCCCATCATTAACACCATCACATTATTAATATTGTATCATTTTACATTGGTATGTTAGTTGTAACATATCCTTATGTTGTCATCATCACTTTGAAACATTGTCTACGTCCTAATACTATGTCATTTGATCAGCTTGAGTCGCGCCAGCGTTGTATTTGTATCCCATTTACTTATTATTTAATGGCATCATCATAACATCACATCATCAAATCATTTCAGTTTCCCATAATTTTGTTATTTGTACATTGTCGGTTTATCATTATATCGTCATCATTAATCATCATAAAAGTCATCAGTGCTGTCTCACACAGTCATTCTGTCCCAGATGCTCCCATTGCCCCCCCCCCCCCCCCAACCCGCTACGCCATCTACCGGCTACCGGGGTCCCTGCTTGCTTCACAGTGCCCATTCAATTCTGCCTTCCAGGCACTAACTATTTCTAGTGTTTTGGTCAATAGGTTATCTGAAAACATATTATAAGCGTATTAACAGAAATGTATAGCTTAGTTTTCACTTCTACTCAATTTTATCAGCATCTTCTTAACGAGACGGCATAGTATTTGTAATAGTCATTCTAGGACATAACGGCAGTTTTGTTGAAGAGAGTATAATTGACGGAATTTAAAATAATTTGGTTTATTGTAAAAGTATTTGTATTAAGTTTGTATTAAGTATCATTTCTATTAACCCTTACCACTCTGATGTTAAAATTTTAAATTTTCAAATCAAATTTAAAGATGAACTGGTGTTCATTTTCCAACAAATTTGCTGGAAGACGGCGCGGTGCTGTCGTAGACAGCAACATTGTCCACCAAAATTGTTGAAAAGTGTACACCCGTTTCTTTGCTATTGACACAGTAGAATATAGAATATTGACATCAGAGTGGTAAGAGTTAAATTCGTTTTGCTACTAAATAAGGTATAATATACACCGTCGTCGTCGTCGTATTCGTATTAAAGGTTATCTAAGATATTATCATTGTGGTTTCAGAATTCGCAATGTGTTTCTGGGATGTTTCGGCTGTTGTGCAAGTCGTCAGTGTGATAACTAGCTTCGGTAAGTCTCTAGACATAACATACTTATATTGAAATATTATACCTGTACGTTCTCCTGTGACGTCACACTGGGTCGCGGTTGGTTCGCGTGATGGCATTGGGTCAGGTGCGTTCTAATTAACGTTTGTCGATTCATGTGATGAATACAGGGGTGAATGCAGTAATGGACGAATCCAATCTGGCACTCAAGTATTGACGTCATAAGCAATTACGCCACGTAGGCTGACGTCACAATCAAAATGTGTAATGAATTTAGCGTATCTAAGTTCGCCATTAACTTTTAAAGTCCGTCAAGTGTACGAATTGTATGTCCTTACTATTTAATAAACATTCTGTCGAATATTTTGAGACTAATTTGTAACTAATCAGCAACAGCACCCAGTCAAATTAGTTTCAAAATATTCAACAGTTTACTTTGTTACCTTGATATTGGGTTTGTGGAAATTCACAGTTCGATCGACACGGGTAGAGCGTGGGGCGGAGCTTAGCTATAAAGGGGCGGGCATAGCTAGAAATGGATCCGTATATTCATGTGGCTAATGCTTGATTAATAATAATAGTAATTTATTAAATTAACTTTACAACTTTGAAAATAACGAAGATAACTTAAGTCATGTTCTCACGAGGGAGTTAATCCAGGAATAACGCCATACTGAAGTATGGCGTTATTCCTGATTAAGTCTCTAGTGAGAACACGGCCTTAGATGCATTTACAAGCGGTGTGACTAAGACACCTCACTCAAGAAACTTGTATATAAATATATAGAAACACATTCTATCGAATATTTCTAAGGCCGTGTTCTCACTAGAGAGTTAATCGGGAATAACGCCATACCTCACTATGGCGGTACGCCGGTTAGGTCTCTAGTGAGAACTTGACCTAAGCCTAATAATAATAATCAAGCTAGCAAGCTTACGCTAACGTACGATCATCGGACGTTGGAGTGATGGATTTTTGTTGTTGTTGTTGTTGTTGTTGTTGTTGTGGTTTAGTTTTGGCCACTCACACCTAGATGTATTCGAGCCATGGTATTCTTTGGGGCGCTTCCCCGAAGGGTTGCGTTGCTTCCCCGAGGGGTTGCGTAAATAAGTCAAAATTGAAATAATAAAAAAATTAAGATGTTGCAACTTTGATTATGTGTCAAAATGCGGCTAACTTCGTAACGCCACGTCGACCAATCATATATAAGCCTTAATACAATTCCTTTTGACCAATCAGACTTATTCATACGAACAGATTTTGGTTATTCGGATGCAACATAAAGGGGATACCCAGTAGCATATAGGGAATCCATCGGTATTGCGAAATAGTTGATCTTATTAGTCCCCTACCGGTAAAACCGAGGGGACTATAGGTTTGCACTCCGTCTGTCCGTCTGTCTGTCCATCTGCCCGTCTCTCCGTCTGTCGCAGTTGGTTTCGGCACTTTTCCCCCGCAGTCCTTCAAGGTAATCAACTGAGAATTGGTATATTGCTTTGTTATGAGACGTTACAGACTAAGTTCGAGTTTCAGGCATATGCGTCAATTTTTTATGGAGTTATGCCCCCTTTCGACTTAAGAAATACGAAAAATATTAGATTTCCGCACTTTTTTTGCACTCCTTCAAGATATTTAAGTGAAGATCGGTGCATCGCTTTAGTATAAGGAGTTACAGAGCAAGTTCGATTTCAGACATTTTCGTCAACTTTTCATGGAGTTATGCCCCCTTTCGACTTATGAAATACGAAAAATATTAGTTTACCGCACCTTTTTTCCCGAGTCTTTCAAGATATTATACTGAGAATTGCTACATCGCTTTGTTATGAGAAGTTACAGACCAAGTTCGAGTTTCAGGCGTATGCGTACATTTTTGATGGAGTTATGCTCCACTTTCGACTTAGGAAATATGAAAAATATCAGACTTCCGCACTTTTTTCGCACTCCTTCAAGATATTTAAGGAAAAATCGGTCCATTGCTTTAGTATAAGGGGTGGCAGAGCAAGTTCGAGTTTCAGACATTTTCGTAAATTTTTCATGGAGTTATGCCCCCTTTCGACTTATGAAATACAAAATATATTAGTTTTCCGCACTTTTTTCACAGTCTTTCAAGATATTATACTGAGAATTGCTACATCGCTTTGCTATGAGAAGTTACAGACCAAGTTCGAGTTTCAGGCGTATGCGTAAATTTTTGATGGAGTTATGCCCCCTTTCGACCTATGAAATACGAAAAATATTAGTTTTCCGCCCTTCTTCTCGCAATCTTTTAAGATATTCAACTGAGAATTGGTATATTATTTTATTATGAGAAATTACAGAGCAAGTTCGGGTTTCAGGCGTTTGCGTAATTTTTTGATGGAGTTATGCCCCCTTTCGACTTATGAAATACAAACATATCAGCTTTCAAGACCTTTTCCTTCTCCTTCAGCATATATAACTGAGACTTGGTTTATTGCTATGTTATGAGAAGTTACATATCAAGTTCGAGTTTCAGCTGCTTTTGACCATTTTTGATGACATTTTTGACTGCAATCTCTGAAGATTTATATCGCCAGGTAGGGGACATATATTGCAAAGCGATACTTACAGAATACTTGTTCTACAACATTGAATAACAGACCACTCTGACTATCTGATTGCATTTGATCTGCTCTTGACGGGTTTACACCAACAAGGCTCATCAATGCGCAATGCTAGGCATATTCTAAATTTTATTTGACATCTATAGCTACTTTGCAATTTTAGAGGCTTTGATTAAATCTTCCAACACACCTGCAATGGGTGAGCTATAGATTATTATTATTATTATTATTATTATTATTATTATTATTATTATTATTATTATTATTAATAAAGAGATGCTAATCTCATCTCAAATGTTGTATTGCACCGATAGATTATGGTTTATATATTCCATGTCATTCATATCTTGTCACATTCCCTTATCTGTATCACAATTATCTGCTTTGTAATATCTCGTAAATGTTGAACAGTGAGCGCCACCCTTTTGTCTCTTCAAGAGATAGTGTGTGGTGTCATGTAAGTGCCAATGCATTATATTCTTTATTACGTAATACTCATTCCGTTGCAAATTTCGAAACTAATTTGACTGGAATTTGTTGCTGCTTATAGCAGCAACAATTCCAGTCAAATTAGTTTCAAACTATTCAACAGATTACATGTATGATTGCTTTTATACTACATTGTCAAACTATTGCTGACACCTCTATGGCCGAGGGCGTATCCCTAGGCAGACACGCTAGATTTTTTGATTGATTGAAAAGTAAATCATGACAGCCATCATAGACTGGAGAAATGTATCAACATTTAGCTATAAAGCATGAGTGAGTATCTTTAGTTGTCGGCATGATAAACAGCTAAAATGTCATGGATGGCGTACGGGTGGCAAATTCTATCAAATGAATTGTTAGTAGGCCTAATAAGATAAGGTAAGGTTTCCTTTACATAAAACACATGATATGGTAACACTGGCTTTCAAATCTGTGTAAATCTTAATTATTGTCATGCTTATATTTCCAGGTGCCGTTCCCGTGAATACTGCCTTTCAAGTTTAATTAATCTTATATGATTATTTACATTTTATACATTTTCATATATTTTTTTAAAACTTTGTGTATAATATTTACAGTAGTATCACGGTATTCCGTGGGTTCTCAGCTCCACAATTTTAAAATATTTACGTGAAGTCAAACTATGGTTTATAGACATAGTCTTGACATAGATAGTACCGTCAGGTAGTGCTTTCTATGTGTTTTAAGATCTATCTATGGTATATAAGATCTATCTATGGTATATAAGATCTATCTATGGTATATAAGATATTTCTATGGCGATGCAGCAAATGGTAGCCGGCAAATTGAACATGTTGTCCTTTGTTTGTTTGTCTGTCCGCGTGTTTATTGTACGCTGCAGCTCAGAAATAACATAATACTAACAAAATAAAACGTTTATAGGGCCTACTGTTGGGTATTTTGGACTTAATTTGATTGGAAGCCATTGCTGCCTTAGGCAGCAATGGCTTCCAATCAAATTAAGTCCACAATATTCAACAGCGTATTTCTTACACTGTTTTCAAAATTGTACTAACTGGCGTATTTATGAGCTGTACATGTATCGTAGAAATCTGGCTAATGAGGTTCTGAATACACGTGGTTATTATGATTTACGTGCGGGTTGGTGACCATCATGTCAGCGTGGACGTTCAAGTAACAAATAGGCCGAGTCTGATAGACCGGAGCGTAAGTCTATCCAAATATCTAGGTCGGTTCGGGGTGAGAGCAGACACTGACTGCTTTGAATTACGTCAAAATACGTAAATACTTAAAATGATTTTAAAGGATTTGTTTCAAATTGAATGCGGTGTATTTTCGTGATTACTGAAAATTCGTTTAGAGATCTTGTCCCCAGTTACGCCGCTGCTGCTTCTGCTGCAGTCGTTACGACCTCTGATTGACCATTCAAAATCTCTCCGGGATACTGGTGCGCACCACGTCAGCCTGGGCACGTTATCCGTAGATGGCTATGACCCTTTGATCCTTGGAATTCCAGAATCTCAATTTCAAGGCTACTATACAGGACAGCTGTTAAGTACTTTGAAACTAATTTGAGTTGGTGCTGTTGCTGTGTATGAATACATGATATTCTTCACATAAAAAAGCATATATCATATCTGCTCTGTAAGGGGTATTATGTATACTCAGTGCAAATTATGACAGGCTTAATCAAGACTCTTTCAGAATAGTTCCCGGTACAATAGAAGCTGTCTATAGACCTATTGCGCCTTCTCCAGCAGCCAAGAGGTACCGAGTCGAAAATTGTTATCATGACTGAAAGTACTCAGCAGTGGCTGGCTTTATATAAGATGACAGTTTTTAGGCGATACAATTAGAGCTGCTCTAAAGATGTCACCACCTTTGATATTGGGTCAAATTTATTCGTATGAGCGCACACTCCTGACAGACTTCGATTTTCGTGACGGAGCTTCTATTTGAAACAAATATTCTGTTAAATATAGGTAAGCTGCTGAGCTAATGTGACTAGATTCAAGATATTCAACAGAACAAATTCTTGCATTTTAAATAATGCTTCGTATTTAGCCGTTTGGGCTCAATAGGTTAAATATCAGCACTAGTGCTGGTCTATAGGGGTCTCCTCTTTACCTGTAATCAAAGCTGGTGCTCTACTTGGTCACCCCCTAGAGGTAGTCACTAGATGGCTGCTCTATAGGGGCACCTGTCTAGATGTCATCACCGTTGATGCGCGATTGGGTCACGTCTGTAGATGTAGTCACTAGTGCTGTACTATTTGGTCATGGTAATGGAGGGATCCGATCTGTTACATAAAACATCAATTTCGTTACTAGTTAGCCAACGTCACAAACATAATGACGTATGACTCTGTCACGAAAATCAAAGTCTTCCAGGAGTGTACACTCATACGAATTGAATGTCTTTGATAACTTTACAACTTATTACACATTCTGTTGAATATTTTGAAACTAATTTAACTGGGATCTGTTGCTGTGATACAGCAACTTACCCTGGAATTTAGAATCTAGGAATTCAGGTATCGCAATTCCAAATCGAAGAAATAGGTCTGTCAATTGCTGGTGATGCTGTATAGGATCACTCTGGAAATACTCATTGGTTAGTTTCTATAAGGTCATCTACAATCGTTGCTGGTGCTTGGTCAATTCTTTAGGTTTTGTATCTCTTGGCTCTGAGAGAGGCGTATAGGGATGGCTCACCGGGGTAGCGCAGTGTGAGAGAGGTAGGCCCTGTTTGTTATACTTTAATAAACTTGAAACTTGATAGACTGCTAGTGTTTTGCCAGAATTAGCCAGATTTTCTATGATATATGAGTTTGTTGTGTTTTGTATGTGTTTGTTCATATTTGCTTCTTGCTTGGTTTCTGGATTAGAGATTGGGGATATGACATTAGCCAGAAGGCTCGTTGTTATACGTTTGCAATATTTTGGCGCATTTACCTGAAAGAAATACAAACAAATATGATAGTAATATAGTTTTATAAAAAAACCTTTTTTTATGATATTCTATTTTTGAAATTAAACAACGCATAGTAGATTATTGTTTTACTTTTGTATTAAAATCCTTTACACAGTCAGACCTGTCTTAAGAAAACTTTAGGGTACATGAACAAGTGGTCGCAAAAGACAGGTGGTCATCAAAGGCAGGTGGTTAATAAAGACAGGCGATTACTAAAGGCAGGTGGTTTCTGAAAGCCCTAATAGATGCCATTTGGGAGCACCTAGAGGGCCACAAGCGTGTGGCTCATTATGATCCGTGGTGGTTCTAAACGACATCTCTGCTCTTTGTAGACAGGTCTGACGTATATTTTTAACCCTTTGAAACCAGAAAAAACAAATACAACAAAAATTGTTTACATTGTAAGAAATAGAATGTTGAATATTTTGCAACTAATTTGACTCGAAGCTGTTGCTGTCTAAGGCAGCAACATCTTCCTGTCAAAGTAGTTTCAAAATAGTCAACAGCTTACCTGTGGGCCTCTGGTTGCCTTGGCATTGAGGTACTGTGAATCTGGGATTCAAGGGGTTAATTTAATTTTTTACAACTTTCTTTTAATTTTATAACAATTGTATAGATTATTAAATATATTTTCTGTCTCAATAATACCAAAATACAAATATATGTGAATTGTTTTGTCTTTTACTTCAACAATAGTATTTAATATCCAACATCTATTGAATGGACATTTCCATATTATCCACCCATCACATGACGTCATAATCAACTACGTGACGTGTATGATGACATCATAATGAAGGACTCCATTATGACGTCATGAATGACGTAGATAAGTACGTCACGGACGCATATTTGAAGACGGACTATGCGTTGTTGTACGAATTGTATGTCTTTACTATTTAATAAATCGTCTGTTGAATATTTTGAAATTAATTTGACTGGACTATGGCAGCAACAGCACCCAGTCAAATTAGTTACAACATATTCACCAGCTTACCTGTATAGATTTCAGGAAATTGATAGTTACGGTATTCGGGGATCGATCAATGCCAACATGGCGGAGTGTGGGTGGAGCTTAGCTAGAGGTGGGCGGGGCAGCGCTAAATCTGGAAAGGCCATTGAGGTAACAATTTTATATGAATCTGCAGTATATATTGAGGTCGCATTGATCTTTATATGGAATTGCAGTGTATATTGAGGTCACATCGCGGTCAAATCTTTATACGGAATAACAGTACACATTGATCTCACATTGAGGTCAAATCTTTATATGGAATAACAGTGCATATTGATGCCACATTGAGGTCAGATCTGTATATAGAATAACTGCATATTGATGTCACATTGTGGTCAAAACTTTATATGGAATAACAGTACATATTGATGTGACATTGAGGTCAGATTGAGGCCACACGGAGGTTAGATCTGTATATGGAATAACGGTGCATACTGATCTCACATTGAGGTCAGATTGAGGTCACATGGAGGTCAAATCTTTATATTGAATAACAGTGCATATTGATGTCACATTGCGGTCAGAGTGAGGTCACACATCTTTATATGGTGTAACAGTGCTCTAGAATGTTTATAAGGTCACCCCTTTATATATAAGCACTGGTTGTAACTTGTTGCTGGTGGTAGTGATATGAAATCGCATTCTTTCACTTATCTTTCTTGTCATATTTTGTTTTTACGTCACAATGCCGCGACCAGAGTCCAAAGGTACTACAATACCTTATGCCACAGGTAAACACTGGTGGAATTATGACAATAGACATTTCCACTTTATCAACTCATCCTATGATGTCATAATCGTAGACGTAACGTGTAGAATGATATCATAATGAATGACGTCATTAATGATGCCGATAAGTACGTTACGAACGCATATTTGAAGACTGACTATGCGTTGTTGTACGAATTGTATGTCTACAATTTAATAAATCTTCTGTTGAATATTTTGAAACTAATTTGACTGGACGATGTTGCTGCCATAGGCAGCAACAGCACCAAGTCAAAAGTTACAAAATATTCAACAGCTTACCTGTATAGTTTTCAGAAAATTGATATTTAGGGCATTCTGGGATCGATCAATCCCAACACGACCAAGTGTGGGTGGAGCTTAGATAGAGATGGGCGGGGCATAGCTAACACTGGAAAGGGCCATTGACATAACGAGCCCAGAGTATGTATGTACGATTACTATATTCAGCGGCTGTGGTTGTAGAAACATCCTCCAGCTGCAATCAGTCCTTCGCTTTTGCCCACTGTGTGTTGTCCTCAGCCAGAATACATTCTTGACTTGAGTGTACCCAATCCTGCTTTCTTGAGGTCACCTCGTAGCACGCTTAGCAGATTTATGCAATGACGTCCTTTCCTGGCTCTGTATTTGCTGGCTCCGAGTTGGGCGAATTCCAAGGCTCTCTGTGCTGGTGTGTCTTCTGGCATCCTTAGCACATGGCCAAACAAGGACCATCTTTGCTGGGCGACCTTTACAGACAGCGGCGGCGTATTACACATCTTGTATAGTGCATCATTGGAAATTATGCTCTCTGGCCATCGGTGTCCAGTGATGGTGCGTAGGTGTTTGCGGTGGCAGGCGTCAAGTTTGTCTAGCGCTGCCTTTGGAGCTGCTCAGCTGTTACAGTTATACATCATACGCAGGTTGCATTGTATAAACGTAGTCTTTTTACCAAGGGCATCTTTGATCTACGAATTTATAGCTACCGGAAGGACTGGACAGCTATGTTTCCTATGATACAGCGTGCAACAATGTCAGCAGTACTGCAAAGCAGTGAGCCCAGAACTTTTCCTCCATGGTTCGCCGCCACGGAGTGGATCGTCATTTTCTTTAGTTCCATACTTTGTAGATTGGTATATGTGGGTGAACTCTGTTTTGGATTCATTCATAAAGATATTCTCAGTTTTTAGTTTACTTGCAGCTATTGGGAGAAGTTGGTCAAGGGGTTTCTTTTCCTCATCTATAAAGTCCACATCGTCGGCATATTCCATCTCTAGCGGCATGCCCAGTATTAACAGCGGTGGGGTGGGGGTAGGGGGAGGGTGCGGGGGTTTGGTCTTGTAGAGTTTTCCCGCACGGATTTCAATGCAGCAGCCAGGTAACAGGTGAAGAACACAGGGGATAGACCATCTCCCTGTGGGGAGCCGATTGAGGTCGCAAACCCTACAGACTTCACTGACTTGACTCGTACTCACAGCTTGGTGTCTGCAAGCAGTAGTCTCACTAGTCGGAGCTCATCTTCATTGCAACTGGCCTGGCGTAGTACATCTAGGGTCTTTGAGCGTTTAATTGTGTCGAAGGCTCGACATGTCAATGCCCATTTTGTGGAAATCCCAGTGTTTGGACATGACTACCAACACAAGCATGCGTTGAGCCCATACAATGTCTGCGCAGCTGCATCCACATTTGAAGTCACTTTGACATGATCCGGTGAGGTCATCGATCTTGTCTCGGATGCGGCATAGAGGAACATTGGATAGGATTTTCCATGTGCTGTTAAGGAGCACAATGGGCCGCAGATTGGCTGGGGGGGGGCAGGTGACTTCTTGGGCTTGGGTAGTACGATAAGGATGCCTTGGCCTACAGCGTCGATGGGAAGGTGGTGCATAAAAGCTGAATTGAGTATGTGCGTGATCGGTTTTGGGATAATGTCACTTGCATATTTGAATAGTTCAATGGCCATGCCATCAGGCCCAGATGCACGTCCATTTTCAGGGCTTTAAGTGCCTTCTCAACCTCTGCTGTATTAATTGGTGTTAGTAATGGCCTGGGGCCCCCTGAGAATGGGTGCAAGCGCTCTTCATCGTGGTCAGTGAACTGTTCCTTGAACAATTCTCGAATCGCCTCGGCTTTTCCCTGGTCAGTCCCGATAAAGTGTCCGTCAGAGTTGTGTACAGTTAATGGTGGTGTGTAGTCAGCAACTCTCAGGGTTCGGGCTGCCCAAAACATTTTGTGGCAGTCATCCGTGGCAGAGATTTCATCGGCTAGTGCATCTGCTTGTTGGATAGCAAGATCATGTAAGCGTTCGCTAATGTGGCGCAGAATGTTATTGCGTTCCTGGCGTAGTTTGGTGTGATCTTCACTTTAGCCACTTTGATAGATGCACTTTCTGTGCTGCTGACAGTTTTACTACGAGAGGGTCGTCAGTATACCTAGTTCTGTTGTTTTTTAGAACACCTATGGTGCTAGTAGCTGATAATTCCATAGATATCAGTATTTTGGTTAGGGCCATTGGAATGGCATGGGTGTTTGAAAGCCGTATTTGTGGCAAATAGGCCATTGGAACTAAGGAATGCCACCAGTGCATCTCCATTGCTGCTGCGTGTGCCCTCGCCATACGATCCGATGCATGAGCCAAGTCCTGAACTTTTGTCTGCAATTCCGAATTTACCCAGCTTGGAGTTGAAATCGCCACACACGAACAGTTGCCATCTAGTTGGGATAGTAATTGAATGGCATGGGTGTTTGAAAGCCGTATTTGTGGCAAATAGGCCATTGGAACTAAGGAATGCCACCAGTGCATCTCCATTGCTGCTGCGTTCGTCACGAACACTTAACTGATAACGGACTGATCGTTGTTGTGCTCAGTTCTGCATAGAAAGAATCTAATATAGCTGGATTCTCTTTGGCTCTTTCGGTAGTTGGCCCATATGCATTGACTATGCGACACTTAGTGGTGGTGCGCTTTCGCTTTGGTATAGCTAGTTCGATAAATGCAACGCGATCACTGACGTATCCAAAACTAATGCCATCGTCGAATACCCTTGGTCCGATTACGAAACCTAATCCACGGTAAGTGGCCTGTTTTCGCTCCATGAGTACTAGCTTATGGCCTGTCTGTAGTTGCTGCTCTGAGTGTTTAGCTACTTTAGTCTCTTGAATGCATGTGATATCGATTTTATAGTGTTCACAGTCTGCACCTAAGGTTTGCCTCTTTGTTGTTGCCGTCAGACAACGTACATTCCACGTAGCTATGGTAAGCTCCTGGGAAGATTGCGTTGTCCGAGGATGTCGAGCACAGTTTCTTGTTAGAAGGTTAGACATAGTCAGAGTTGCCTCTGTATGCGGATGTCAGCCCGCAATCCTTGATGACTTAGTTTCCCAACAAAGTTGGTACTTACGGAGGAGACCGGCGTGGAGGTGTCATCTTTCTCCCCCAGAGCCCAGAGTAATAATCAAAATTATATGGTCTAGTCTTCTCCAATCAGACATGCATCAATAAATATTAATGGAAGGGCCGGATCCGTCACTGAAGTATCTTACATCATGATCACAACTCGTCATCTATTAGCTGACGTCACAATCAAATGACATAGCCTATATCACACACGAGGAGGGGGGGGGGGGGTGGTGGCTTGGCGCAAAGGTGCGTGTGAACAGTATATATGTCTTTTCTGAATTTACAATCTAATAAATAATCTGTTTACTATTTTGAAACTAATTTGACTGCATGCTGTTGTTGCCTATGTAGCAACAGCTCGCAATCAAACTAGTTTCAAAATAGTAAACAGATTATTTGCTTGACCCAATAAAGCATCAACATCAGATTACCTGGATTGCTCCCTTGAAATGGAGGATTCCAGTTTCTCAGTCAATCATATGACGTGATAATCAACTACTTGACGTGCAGGATGACATCATAATCAATTATGTCATAAATGACGTGGATAAGTTCGTCACGAACACTTAACTGATGACGGACTGATCGTTGTTGTGCGAATTGTATGTTTGTACTATTTAATAAACATATGCTGTTGAATATTTTAAAACCTATTTGAGTGGGCGCTGTTGCTGTAGGCAGCAACAGCACCCAGTCAAATTATTTTCAAAATATTCAACAGCTTACCTGTATAGGTTTCTGGAAATTAATAGTCAGGGATTGATCGATTCCAACACGTGCATCACAACACGCTTGTGAACTTTAGATTGCCAATTTTGATTTATTTTACTTACAGAACGTCATACATAGGATTGTGATAGTAAAATACCTATTAAAGGCACATTTACCCATTTCTGAACCAATACAGGCCTATACAATAAAATATTTTTTAAATGTTTTATTTGTTTAAATTGAGATCAGAATAATTGATAGCAAATATATGTTTGTCTATACGATATCGTGTAGTGCTGGCTGAGTGTATTCACATTATATCAATAATTAAAGAGGCTCGCATTCTTTTTTTTAACCATTTCGTCTGCCATTCAAACTAATTAATGCCAAATTGAATTGCCGGTCTATAATTATTATTATTATTATTCCGCAAAAAAGCTGGAACAGACAAGGCGTTAAGGGAGATTTGTTGTTGATGTTGGTTTGTTTTTATTGGTCAATTACACCTAGATGTCTTCGAGCTATGGCATTCTTTGAGGGGCTTCACCGAAGGGTTGCGTTGCTTCCCTCGAAGGGTTGCCTAAATAAGTCAAAACTGAAATAATCACAAAATTAAAAGGTTGCTAGGGTGTATGCGTTTCCCGTTGCTGCCTAATGAGCTGTTGTTGGCGGGTGTAGGTGTTATATGCCATGTAAAGAAGGGGTGGGAGGGGTAATTGCTTTACTTCGCTCGGAGTTGGGCTGGAGGGAGGAGGGCAGTCTGTGAAATCAAATCTGAAAACGGAAATTAAGCAGAAAGTTTAAAATAAAAAAATATTAAAAGAATAAACGATGCGCAGTCGCCGAGTGGTTAGGAAGTCGATCTCGTGACTCGAATGTCGTAAGATCGATTCCCGGCGGTCTCTGTCTTTCTCTCCTTTCTTCGCATCTGGTTAAAGGAGATCGTAATGAGAGCAGATATGAAGTTGAAATCTGTAAAGTTTGTTTGAAGAAAGTTAAGACCACAAGCGAAACCAAAGGATAATGGAAAGCTGCTAGCGTGTCCACCAAGTGATATTCCTAGCTTGGATCTTTGTTGGATACTCATTAAAATTGAAGTTCAATCAAAACCAGTAATTGCAGGATAAGGGGCCTTCCGTACACGAATATGAAACCTCCGTTCTCCTCCCACATGGTATGGTTACCTCCCTCTCTTACAATTTTCGCCAACATCGAAGGCTGTGGTGACTGAAGTCCTGTAAGAAGACTAGTAGCAAGCTGTGTTACGAGTAAACAATAGTAACTCAAGATCTTGCGGTGTATGAGACTACAAACTCCGTCATAACACCCCATATAAATATGGAAATCTCATGCATCAACTTGGATGGTTTCACATGAAAATGAATTTAATTGGTACCATATGTTGCATGACTTGCATCATGTAGCATTTTGGTCTGGATAACATTTTTATGAAGGCAAAGATACGTCTTCCTGGTACTGCCAATAACAGGATTGATGGATCTGAATATCATCAGGCAGTGGACGCGTGCACAGCTGTAGATGAAGAATGCTTTTGAGCTGGTAAAAGGCCTTTGGAGGTTGGTGCATTGTAACCGCAATCACCGACTTGGACATCATTATAGAGACTGGCATTCGCTAAATGCATCTTATAGATGACATTGACAGGCAGGTTATGGAAGCATTTAATGAATCAAGAAGAGAAATTCCAACCCACAGATTATCGCTCATGTAAATGGAAATGGTGGAGATAGCACTGCAGTTTCTTCATGCAGAATGAGATGACAACTTGGTCGTGAACTTACCATAACATCACATATACTTCCATTCATGGCAAATGTTGGTCAAATGTCAGCTTCAGCTTACATTAATTCTGGTCGAGAAAGCCACAGACATGTTCACATCTAAGCAAATATATATGAGGGAATCCGATACACATGCATACGCTTGAAAAAATGTCATGGCAAGCGATCAAAACAATGCAATGTTCAAATTAAACCCCAATTTGCTAATCAACGACTGGTCAGCAATACGTTCAGGCGAACGCTATATTCGTGGAGTGTTATTTGAGACATGAGAGCATGGGACCTTATGGACAGCCAGTCAGGTAACGATGTATCTGGGTGGAGGTTTTGTTGACCGATTTAAGTCCATTGCCTTGACACCTACAATAGCTCATGCAATGCCTGAATTGAACAGCAGCCGAGAAGACGAAGACACCCGATCAATGGCTGAGTTGTCGTCAAATGGCTCACTTAAATTATTTTCAAAAGATTGCTTTGACGTCGTAATCGCGTGTATGTATTAAATGAATGGGGAATGCGCTGATCACGTGATTGCAACGTCACCCTTTCTAGCTGCACGCTGATTGGCTACTGCTCGCCCTCTGATTGCCTGGAGCGTCCTGCCTCTGACGTCACCAGTAGTATAAAAGGACCCAAAAATCAAGAATCGATAGAACTTCGGCGTGGACGCTGACACGACAGCAAGGCTGCTGGACAAGCACAGTGTTAGACGTGGGATAACTGTTAACTGACTGTGGTACCTACACCGCAGCAGTGCCCTTTGGAATTCAGATTTTCTGCACCGGTGAGCATCCTTGAACATCTGCGACTAAGTTTTTGTAAGCTCTCGGACGGCCATCCGAGGGCAAATTAATTAAATAGAAGTCCCTTTCCGGAACCCTCACAGAGGAGCTTCTCCGAGGATGGGCCTTGCAGGCCCGATGTAATTCTACAGGATGTAGAGCCGAGGTGATTCTTGGCGGATAACTCGCTGGATCTTCCGGACCACGCTGAAAAATGGTATCAAACTTCCATGCAGCATGTCATGTGTTTTCATTAACTTTTAGACCACAGTCTTGTGGGACTCTGCCCGGTACGTCGCAAGAACTACGTGACGTATCCCGCACGGTGTACCCGGTTATGTACATGCAATTAACTACCACTGTGGCCCTCCTTGTTAATGGGCAACTTTCAAAATACCATCGCCGGGCGGGCACTTTATAACCTACTGTGTAGATTCATGTATTAGTTGTTCTGACCATCTAATGGACATCTTTCCATAACTGTTCTCCTTCACCGTCTTGAGAGTGAGCCGCATCAACAGTCTGCTTGCGGAAAATCTGCCCTGTAACTTTGGAATCATGCCACCTCGCGCTACTCAATTGTATTCCCGTGATTTATGAACTCTTACTTTACCTATGACCAATAGGCACTCAAGTAACTATACTATTGTATTATTCATTATTTCCGTAACAGGTATTGATTACTAATAGGTGCCTTCCCAGTCTTAAAGACCGCATTTTTATATTTTCTGTTTCATACTGTATATATTATCTTCATTTACTTGTGCTTACAACTAACGAGAACCATTAGGTCATATGACCTGAGATACTGTTAGCACTGTACTAGTTAGTTATGTATATGGCAAGTAGCCATCCTAGTTATTTTGCTTTGTTTATATAAAAACTCTAGGACGCAGTACGCTAGGCAATACTATACAGCAACATTATATCCGCATCACTATATATTCCCCGGCATCAATTTTACACTGAGTTCACTGTTCATGCTCATATTGCTCGAACCTGACATGTGACCGACTAAACCTGGCTATTTAGCTCGATGGATAGGTTTAAAGTAGTTAGTGACAATCTCTCTGTAAGAGACACATTGTGTACGCCTCTTTTCCGGCTGTGGCGGCTATGTAACCCCCCACACGGCTAGATTGTATAAATTGGCCAATTACCTTAGGGCCTCATGTTAATATCGAGTGATTGTTTCTTTCTGCGCTCCTCCAGCCGCAAGGCTTAATAATTGTCTGGACTCCCAATCGACACGTTGGCAGGATCCGACTCTGGGAAACTATTGGGGTTTCCCAACGGTGATAGCTAAAGTGCCAATTTCACACACACTCCCCCTGTATCTACGGATACCAGTTAGTTTAGATACCCCCACCAATGTAGGAAGCACTGCGAAAACAAAATGTGTTATGTAACACCGGCCTGCAGTGCATCTCTGGGCATACTGGAACTTAACCCTAATGACAGGTAAAGTGTTAATTCCGTAACACACGGGTGATGGACGAGACGCTGATCTCCATCCAACTCGGTATGGTGACTGGATGCGTACTTAGAACCCAGCACGCCCTCACGGGAAGGTCACTAGCGATGGATATCTGCCTCTTAACCCCCGTCATAATACTATTGCGCTTTCCAAATTGCGTATGTGAACTGTAAATGGTCCTAATGATGTTATATGTGGTTATGGTACAATGGTGACGGGATCGTCATATGATTCGGGAGCTGTCGCTCCGTAACATGTATGCATGCTGTCTTTCTGAGGAAGATGATATGCGGGGCGACCTTCGGGGAGCTGGGCATCTTCGCCAGTTAGATGTATGTGTCAATAGATAGGTAGGAATCCCTGCCACGCTTGGAAACGTATCTAACAACTAAAAGCTAGGTTAGAATTTAGCAGAAGACCCGCATAAATAAAGTGGCAACTACCAATGCAGTATCTTTGGACCTACATAAGACGATGACCTGTGAATTCTTCGGAAATCATCTGTCCCGCCTTCACGTAAACCAGTATGCATCACATTAATTATAGTTTCATTAGGATTGACCACTGCACATAGCTTTTTGTTTGAACAAAAGAGTGGTCCTTTTTGGCAGCTCTTTTCCTACGCTTCGGCGTTGAAGGCATTTTCCCAAGACGGAGGCCCACGCGACGCACTTTCCTCTCGCAACAATAATATTTTGTATGTGTTAGTGGTATAATTGGTTTATATTAAACTATTCAAGTGGCCTCGTTGCGATGCTCCCTTGCGGGAATACCTCTGCGGATTTATGAAGCTGTGAGGTACCTTCGGCGAGCCCACGTAGAAAGAACACCAGTTGGTTCTATGTACTGTATTATTTTGCTCATTCACTAGCAAACAAGTACCATTGTTTGTATAGTTGTTATTCTTTTAATTATTACTATCATGTCCAGACTTTTAATCTAGTTAATCGACCGACATACAGGTGACACGTACAGTTGGGATGAAACTGTGAGGTTCAGTCTCGGCGGCAATGGTCGCACGGCCCCATTGGAACGTTATCGTTCCACCGGCTCTAGAAGTGAGAGTCACGATACTGGATCTGTAATCCCGAGAACCGTAGCTAACCAGCTCTCCCGCGCATCCTGTACATGCGGTGCAACGGAGTGGAGCAACATAGCGGACCAGCACATACCCCAGCGCGCTACAATATTTTCGTAGTGAGTCCTACTTTGGCGAAAAGGCTTATCTAACAAGTATCCACAGATACAGGGGTTGGGGGTGGGGGAGGGTGGTGAGGGTGGCTGCGTGAGTCATTGAGACCTTGATTCTGACCATCAAGAAACACCGACAGTTTCTTAGATCGGTCCTAACCAGAGATCCAAACAATTAATACGCTAGATGGCTGGAGAAGCGTAGAAAGAGACAGCTACTCGTGTATTAAATTTAAGAAGGCCTTAAAGTAAGTGGCCAAATATTGAAATTGCCAGTGCGCGTGTGTAACGGAGCCGCATCACTCGGGAAAGAGGCTTTACATTAAACAGTCTCCTTCAGATGAGTAGTTGTCCCTAGCTACTTTAAACCTATCCTACTGAGCTATCATAGTTAGGTTTAGTGGCCTCATGTCGTGCTTACTGTGTGGCCACGAGCAGCGACCTTAGTGAAAAATTGTTGATGTGGGGAGAGACAAGGTGATGTGCTTGTTGATGATGTATAGTGTAACCTAAGCGAAGTGCGGTCCAAGTATTTTTGCAAGAATAATAAAAACTAACTACTAAACAGTTAAAGCTTAGACGGCTACTGCCGTATTACGGATTTATACAATACAATAAACGATGAGGTCACAACCGACCTTGCGATGTCTGTTTGTCATCAGCACTTGATAAACAACTACACATATTGATGCAAGGCATCAATGGCAAAGAGCGTGCCCGGAGGTTATTATAATTCTGGAAATAAACTCAACTGTTTCATGAAAGTTATATAAAGGCATACAAGCCACTCATGACAAACATATAGGCTGGCAATTCCACAAAAGAAGGAATATTTCTTGTAAAAGGATATGGGCAGTATTAGCTATGGGTTAGGAAAAGCAGCTTATACTTTGGGTCAGTCCATCAATCTTTCCATCCATCCTTTTTCTCCAGACCCAAGCTCATTAACAGAGAGAGAGAGAGAGAGAGAGAGAGAGAGAGAGAGAGAGAGAGAGAGAGAGAGATAGAGAGAGAGGGAGGGAGGGAGGGAGGGAGGGAGGGAGGGGAACAGAATAAAAAAAGAGCAGCCAGAGAAATGCACTACTGCATCAACAGAGAGTAACAGATCAAATATGGGTCATTAGGTAACTGTAGAGAGTAGAACTAAATGTTAGTGGCTATGATTGATGTCACAGAATTGATAACATGGGCCACTGTGCATCTATTTACACTAATGGCCAATTCAGACCGCATGGGTGTGACACGTGCAACGTTTTACCTTAAATATTCCGCTTTGATAATGTTGTAAGAAATACAATATGTTGGATCATAAGCACGCTTGGTCAGAATGCTATTTTGTGAGACTGGATGTGTCCGGATGTATTTGCCGTGGCTCACCCGCCACACGCATACGGTGTTAAATGTCCATGAATTCTGGCGTTATTAAAAGCATCAGAGCATTATTTTCTAAATGACTAATGTCAATCTTCATAGCCCACTTATGGTGGTTTCAAATGTAAACGATTAACATATCAAATGTTAATGACTGATTTTTATTACCCGGAAATAAGTAGGTGAAATATACACCGCAATGCTAGTGAAATACACAAAGCAAGTATATTTTTGATGCAATACAGGGCCCCAATCTGTACCAACAGATAACCTTCTCAACAAACTTAAATGGCCAGGATAGAACCAATACCGTGAACATAGTTTTCTCAGGATAGAACCAATACCGTGAACATAGTTTTCTCAAACCACAATGATATAGTAGAACACATTATAACTGAAGACCTAGTGGAAAATAGCCACGACATCGTGATCTGTTTTATTTAGCCATCGTATCTATGTCATCTATTCAACGATATCTTTACTGAAAACAGTGACAAACTATTAAAATCAAATATTTTACCTCACAAAAAGGCCAAAATCGGCCTCAACCGTTGTAATAATGACGGTCTTGTTGACCATATGTGCACATTTTAGGGTATTAGCCTGATAAGTCAGGTTCTACATGTACACGGAGCTAATAATATGCGGTATATAGAAAGATTTTCTTATTATTATGAAAAATATTTTGTGCTAGACTTGTGGAATATGTCGCACAGCACGAGAACATAGTTAGTTCTACAGGGCCCTATGTTCGAAATGTGACTACAAAGCAAGTACAGAGATTTTGGTACCGAATATAGTAAATTATTGGAATTTGACAACGGTTGCTATTGCAGACAATATGGTACAGAAAAGCGTGGATCTGCCAGAATTGACGCGAATTTTCGGTGCGGAATTGTGTACTATGAAATTACTTTACGGTAGATTTTTTTTAATTCGGAATATAACTAGCATATTTAAACTCCTATAGGTTTTTGCAGGTGAAATTCTGGGGGTGAACATATTGCAACGAAAACCGCGAATCCGCCTAGATTTGAGCTTGTTTTCCTTACCAAATTGTGTAGTACAAAATTATTTCATGGTTGATATTTTTTAATCTAACTACTCCGTACGCGTATGCCTATCCCTATCTAAACATATGGGTGACATTCTGGATATGTAACTACATATTATGAAAGTACTTGATGGTAGAATCGTGCAAAAGCACTAGTACATATTGAATTATATACAGCTATATGTGAAAATGATTATAAACCGAGAACAGAGATTCTGATACCGAATATAATAAATTGTTGGGATTTGACAACTGTCCGTAGCTACTAAATTGAATATTATTAGATACTACTGATAATCACATAGCCATTATTTTTAGCGGAATTTGTCTCCCTTTTCACACTCTACAATAATATTATACGTGTTTTTCTTTTGAAATTTACCACACACATAGCACGCCTCTGTTAGAAGACGTCCACGATGTTAACACATTTGCATCGACGCCCCACCAGACGTAAAATCTCAAATGCAACAAATGTGAATTTGTCTGTTCAGCCTAGTGTCTTATACTATAATACAATACGGGAAAGATTAAACAGATGGTACATGATATACTCGTCATCATCGTCTTGTTCATTTATTAAGCCTGTAATACCTAAATTGGGTCAAGAATAAAAAATATTTGCTTATTGAATGCCTATTTGCAGGCCAAGAGAAGACTGTTTTTGAAGATTCATCATTGAAATTACTAGCTCAGTTATCAAGCCGGTCTTTTCAGTCGTGAATTTTCAAAAAATATCTCTTGACCTGCAAATTTACATTCCTCAAGATCACTGTAGAGACCGGTTTTGGCGGCTTCGTCATGAACGGGTTAAACGCAATCAGAGAAGATGATAGGCCTACATCAGCTACACGCACAGTCGTTGTCGTTGCAATACTTAGTACAGATCTATGGGTGGGGTGGGCTACCAGTCAAAGTATTAAGATAATATTCGTATAGTTGTCTTTATCTGAGATATTGGAATTTCTGTGTTAACATTCTAAAAGAATTTGTTAGAAAAACACACAATTGTTCCCAAGTAAGTCACATCTTGGTGGCGGTTGCTTGAAATGACTTGCGTATGTCTAACGTTAGTCAATCAGTCACTGAATACGGGTGGTTTATTAATACAATGGACGTTTCCTGTTTTAGATATTCCCCGCCCATCTATAGCTAAGCTCCACCCACACCGCGCTGAACCTCCCGGCTATCAATTTCCAGAAAACTATACAGGTAAGCTGTTGGATATTTTGAAACTAATTTGACTGGGTGATGTTGCTGCTTATGGCAGTATAGTAACAGCGCCCTGTCAAATTATTTTCAAAATATTGAACAGCATGTTTATTAATTAGCAAAGACATACAATTCGTACAACGTGTCGGATTATTAAACATTCAAGACGGACTAAATCGAGTCAATCAACACGTCATGATTATGACCTTATCCTCCACGTTACGTAGTTAATTATGACGTGATATGACGTAATATGATGGATAGACAACAGGAAAGGCCCATTACCAATTCATATTAATTACCCTGGCTCCGTCAGAGGACGAGTACATTGTATTCGGGTCTACAATATATGATTGGGCTAGTTAAAATATGCGACCTATAAATACGGGTGGTGTCTTAATACAAGTGGTCCATGTTGTGTGGACTACGTATTAATTTATCTTTCTAGAGTATCCATCCATCATCTGACCTCGTATGACGTCATAATTAGCCCAGCGCGTTTCACAATCATTACGTCACAAAGAGTTCCATATAGACCGTCATAAAATCTTAAACAATCCGACACGTTGTATAAATTGTATGTCTTTGTAATTCTTTGCAATTTAATAAACATGCTGTTTAATATCTTGAAACTAATTTGACTTGACCCAGTCAAATTAGTTTCAAAATATTCAACGGCTAACTTGTGTAGTTTTTTGGAAATTTATAGTCAGGGAGTTCAGAGATCGATCGATCCCAACACGAGCTAGGTGTGGGTGGAACTTAGCTAGAGATGGGCGGGGCATAGCTAAACTGGAACGGTCCATTATCAAGTGGTATTAGCCCTGTACGCGCTCAATTTGCTCATGATAATTTCAATAGAGGGATCCATTTTTAGGTATGCCGCGCCCATTTCTAGCTAAGCTCCACCCCTTTTTGCTTGTTTGAATCGATTTATATACGCAGAATAAAGAATTCCCAGAATCTCAATTTCAAGGTAGCTATACAGGTAAGCTGTTGAATATTTTGAAACTAATTTGACAGGATGGTTTAAAACGTTTGCTGTCTCTGGCTGCTAGCCTTCTCACAAGTCAGCCACCAAACTGGCAGGGGTTCATGTCTGAAATAACGACATGCAACAATTTCCACTGCACGGCAGTAGTTTACAACCCCATGGTACCTTTGAATCCAGGAACAAATGAAGCTGTATATAGTACCATGATGTATGTGCAGTCCCAATCCCTAAAGGCAGGACTGTGTTGCGCAACCATAACATTTGACCAGCCATTGTACTTAAAAAGCTACACAATTAAGCAAGACCCTCATCCACAGTTTAGGAACATGTATATGAGGCTGGGTGGCTTCCGCCAACTAATGTCCTTTCTTGGAGCGGGCTGTAAGATCATGGAGGGGAGTGGGCAACCGTGTATGCTAGGAATTCCCTACCTAGGATAATGGAGGGAAAAGCTTACACAAAGACATTAAGAGCATGCCTCCTTACAGATTCTGCATTGCATCTTTTGCTAATTCAACCGGATGTTGATATAATTTCTCTACAAGGCAGTGCTGCAGACAACACACCCAGCAGTACATATGGTGAATCTGAATTTGCAGGGCTGCAAGATGAAGAAAGTGATGTTGATCCTGATAGCGATGCTGCTTCGGATGAGCAAACAACCGAAACAGAAACATGCTGTGAAAGTCAAACACATATGTCAACGGATGATATGTGGTCAGAGCTGCGCAATTTATACGATGCTATTATGTCACATGATATTTCAGCAGACGATGTGTGTGACAATGACCATTTGCAAGACCTATGTAAGCAAGTTTCTAATTTGATGGAAAACGTAGAGAAATCAAGAACTGGTAAATTGTGGTCGCTGTTCATGGAATTTGTCACTATTGTACGACTGTTCACCAGGGCTGAGCGTACTGGTAATTGGCTCCTTCATTTAAAGGCGACACAACTAATGTTGCCATTCTTTGCTGCTGCAGGGCACAACAATTACACAAAGTGTTGTCGCCTTTACCTCCAAGATTCTGATGATCTATGTACTTGTCTGGATGGTCCCATGCACGAAGGGCACTTTGCTGTACGCAGGAATGCTAAACTGTATTGGAGTGGTACCTGGTCTGATATGACAACTGAACAGAGTCTTCTCACTGCACAAATCATAGCACAGTACACACACGCTCTGCGGTTATTGACTGACACGTTCACCGGGACATGGTCGGAACAACACAGAGATGTTCACCCTGCAAATATGAGACGAGATGTAGAAGACATGAAGAAATTCACTCTGTTTCTCAGAGAACACAATCCATTCGCAGTTGAAGACGACCAACTGAGAAATATCGCAACTGGTTTGATTGCAGACCATCGCGTTACTGCCGATGATGCCATTGATATTGGTCGAAGAATTCATGAGAAGTTAAATGAGAAAAGGTTTGGCGACATTACGCTACAGAAAGCAGACCAAGCTGTAACATTTGCTGTCATGCGAAAGGTAGTTAAAGTAGGAAATGAAGATGTCCATATGTCTTCCCAGGAGCTGTACCATCGCTTAATGTCAACTGCATCTGTTTCAGGACCTCCAGACAAAGCGATCTTTGAATACGAGCTTGCAACGGTATGTCCCGCCCTCTTCCATGATGACGGAACTATGAGGAAATCGCAAAAGTCACAACTGGCGAAGTATATAATTGAAATGAACACATCAATGCTACAGCAAGAGACAACAGAGCCAGCTGCAAGAGTATTTGATGGCTGCGCACTTTTGCATCGGATACCATGGCCTAAGGTTGGAACAATGGAGACCGTTTGTAGCTCATTCGTAGCATCAGTAGTACATTATCAGAGGCTTGATGCGCATGTATGCGTTATATTTGATAACTATCAAACTGAGACCACAAAAGATCAAGAACAGAAGCGACGACGGCTTAATCAAGTTGGCGCTCCTGATGTAGCTGTCCAAGACAACACACCTGTTCTAGGAAACAAAAATGGATTTCTATCAAACAAACGCAACAAGCAGAATACCATAAATCTGTTGGCAAAACATTTATCAGATGCAGGTGTTGAGGTGGTACATGCAGTAGATGAAGGCGATGCTGATGTGGTGATTGTAAGGAGAGCATTAGAATTGGCAGGAACTGAAAGAACAACGATAGTTGTTGCTGACGATACAGACATATTGACCTTACTCCTCTATCATGCAACCACCTCTGCAAATATTTTCCTACAAACAAAGCAACATAAGCTATGCATCAAAGTGGCCACAGAGGTCTTAGGCAAGGAATTGTGTATGTGCCTGCCATTCGTCCATAGTATGTCTGGGTGTGACACGACATCAGCTTTATATGCCATGGGCAAAGTAAAGCATATGAAAATGATCCAATCTTCACCAACCCTCAGACAAGATGTACTTGCATTTGGCGACATCTCCAGATCAAAGGCGGATATAATGGTTATTGGTGAAAAGTACATTAAGTCTTTGTATAGTGCTGGATCAAGAAGTCCTGGTTTAGACAATCTCAGATACATGACTGCCATCTCTCCTAAGCATGTACCAGTTGAAAGGATGCCACCCACACGTAGGGCAGCATACTTCCATAGCCTTCGGGTTCATCTCCAAGCAAGCACATGGCTTCACCTAAAAACTGTGTTAAAGAAAGAAGAGTATGGTTATGCGGTAGAACAAGGATCAGTGACGGCGATCATTACGGACAAGTCAGCAGCGCCTCCGGAGCTCCTTCTAAATATAAGGTGCCAGTGTAAAAGCAGCACACGTCTGTGTTCCTCGTGTAGTTGCTCCAAGAAAGGCATTCCCTGTAGCATACATTGTAAATGTGAAGGTCACTGCCTTAGCAGCTCGAAATTTGAAAGTGAAAATGCATAGACAAATTTCAGCCATTCTGCCTGTTCGCTGTGTTTCACAGCAGTCGCTCAGTTTGCATTAAATTTATAGTTTATCAAGTGATTTTGATGATGACATACTTTAAACTGTACAACACTTACCAAAACACGGGTTTTTAGAGTCAAAATACATATTACCTGGTTATTGGTCATCGCCTTGGCGGCCATTTTGAATTTCCTCTAAAAACATATTTCCCCATGTGTGAATTTTGGAGAATTTTTCTGGGATGTATTTTGGGCCATACCGAAGTGATTAAAACAAAAATGTGCCTGTTATACAAAATGTCCGGGTCCATGTCAATTTCTACTGTACTACTACTAAAGCTTGAATATATCTCCCTCTCTTTAGTGGCATGATAAAAGGCTTAGAATTACCTGCATAGTTTATGAATGGCATATTAGAACACCTGAATAGCTATCAAGAGATGAGGTTAGTTATTCTTTAACATCTAGTAATATCAGGGAAAAAGGAGAAAAGGTCTGACAGTATACTATGATTCTACAACTTCAGTCATGGCTTAAAAAAATCAAGAAAATCAGAAAATTAAGGAGCAATAGCTAGGATTGCGAGCCGGGACATCCAAGTGTAGGCCTATATAATCTGTGTTTGCGCCTGTTTCCAGTTGTGAAATGATGTAGACCTACTTTAGTAGGAAATTACAAAAATTATCAAAATATATTTGTAGACCTGTCGCAATGTGTCAGCTGTATTATTATTACTCTCATTAATTTAAGCTAGTTACAAACTATATGCATCGAGGTCAATTCATGAAACGAAATAGATTAGAAATTCACCTTTCCCGAGTATCCATCCATCATCTGACCTCGTTTGACGTCATAATCAACTCAGCGCGTGTATGATGATGTCACAATCATTACGTCATAAAGGGTTCAATATAGCCCGTCATCAAATCTCAAATAGTCCGGCACGTTGTATGAATTGTATGTCTTTGTAATTCTTTGCTATTTAATAAACACGCTGTTGAATATTTTGAAACTAATTGGACTAGGCGCCGTTGCTGCCTAGCAACAGCACCCAGTCAAATTAGTTTCAAAATATTCAACAGCTTACCTGTGTAGTTTTTTGGAAATTGATAGTCAGGTTGTTCAGTGATCGATCGATCCCAACACGAGCGAGGTGTGGGAGGGGCATAGCTAAAACCGGAAAGGTCCATTGTATTATGGCACAACAGCTGACGCCATTATGCGCAGTAAACCGTGAATAAAACACTATCACGAGATCCCGTTTTCACTCCGATGAATAACTTGTTTTAATAAACGACAGTCTGTTTAGCCTATACGTTATGTTAATATCATTTTAACATAATAACATAACGCCATGAACGCTATCTATCGTCAGCATATACTTATGCAGTTTGATGATTCATACAGTACTCGTATAGGCGACACGTTCGTTTGATCGTATGTATGGCTTAGCACTTTGCTACTCAAATTTTGTTCATGAAAATTTTAATGTTCTTATGGAACATGCCCATTTTCAAACGAGATTATTTTTCGGAAATTTACTACTGGAACCCGAGCCGGTCATTCTAGGTGTGCGTCTTCACAAATAGTCATCTCTTATTTTGCAAATGGGCATTTCTCAGGACAAAATAGAATCCGTTTTTGACCTCTCTGAGAGGGTCAAAAGAACAGTATTCGTAGCTGGGAGATTCTACCATCACCATACTTCAACATATTAAAGGTAATCAATGGACCTTACCGGTTTATCCATCAATCATATGAAGTCATAATCAACTATGTGATGTGTAGAATGACGTCATGAATGGCGTATATATGATCGTCACGAACGCTTAATTGATGACGGACTAAGTGTTGTTGTACGAATTATATGCATAGGCAGCAACAACACCCAGTCAAATTAGCTTCAAAATATTCAACAACTTGCCTGTACAGTTTTCTAGAAATTGATAGTCAGAGAGTTCAGGGATCGATCTATCCCAACATGAGCGATGTGTTGACGGAGCTTAGCTAGATATGAGCGAGACATAGCTAAAACTGGAAAGGTAATCAATTAGCAATAATTTTACTCATTTAAATCATATTGTTATTGAATTGAATAACGTCTTTTAATAAATGATGACAGATAATATCATTTTAACATGTGTTCCAAGTCAGATTTACCATAAAGTATTTATACAGAATACTAGGATCAAGATAGTATTATTTGTTAAAAGTTTCATGAGAATCACTTAAAGAAAACCTCATGTCATGTTATATTCGCTATTTTAGATGATAGAATATGCCACTATAAACTGTGCATGTCATTGTTATGCCCCGCCAAAAATTGGCCTGGTATGATGTGGTGGCGAGGCGTCGGACAGGAAGCTGAGTGGTTTCCGGAAAATAATTCCGTTACCTTTTATCGGTTCCCTTTGAAACGTGACAGTGTTGTTGGACTAGCTCTAGGGACGCTGACTAAAGTAATGAAATTGTCGATGATCCAGAACCCAAGATGGCCACCAGCCACTTGCGGTCATCTTGATATTGGTTTCCAGATGATAGATCTGTAACAGTTTATTGTATCGTTTTCAAACTCCATTGGCTGATTGGAATATCTCTGGAAAATAAAACTATCCAAATGGACCATGATCTGAAGTCCAAGATGGCGACCATTTTAAAATTTTGTTTCCGAACGATAACTTCATGTCCGTTTAGCGGATCGCTTTGAAATTGTATAGGTTTGACTGGTCTAGGTTTGAGACTTATCGAAAGCGACGATGATAAAAAAAATCCAATCGGCGGACATCTTGAACATTTGTTTCTGGATGATGAATCCATTTTCATTTAGCGGATCTCTTTGAAACTTCAGAGGATGACTGGACTAGGTCTGATGAAGAAACCTATCGAAATCGAAGATGATCCAAAATGCAATGTTGTAGCAAGCCGCCGGCGTCCATCTTGAAAATTTGTTTCTGGACAATAATTTTGTGACCGTTCAGTAGATCACTTTGAACCTTCATAGGATGACTGATCTAGGTCTGAGGAAGAAACTTCTCGAGATCGACAATGATTCGAAATCCAATGTGGCCGAGAGCCACCGGTAGCCATTTTTAAATTTGGTTTCTGGACGATAACTCCATGAACGTTTATTGGATCGCTTTGAAACTTCATAGCATGATTGGTCTAGGGCTGAAAAAGAAATCGTTAATTTCCGATAGCTCTCATTCATTGCTTTGCTACCATGGCGGGGTATAAGGCGCCATTTGCGAAGCCCTTAATCTGCATTACGATGATGATGGTGCAGCGTGTTCTGCGAGTGCAATAGGTTAGTCCAGTCAATCTAGTGTTTGACCAACTACTCATTGCAACAGTAATGGAACGACTTATTTTGTGTATTTATGTCTCAGAAATGATATATTAAAAATCTAAAGAAATCTTTTGAGTGGAACATGTTGAATTCAAAATGTCTGCCAAGATGGTCGTCAATTAGGTGTAATATGGCTTATATCTCGAGAACGGTTCATTTTAGAACACATAAATGTATTACGAGTAGATAGAAACATACCTCGAATCTACAGAAAAATTACGTATTCTGCACCGCAGGACCACTATGACGTCACAACCCAACAGTTAACACTGAAATTCGATTTTTTTACATTCACTTGCAATGTTTATTTCTTATTATCATCCGGGTCATCACTTGACATACGTCTTACTGGAGGAAACAAGCATGATACCTATTTCCGCCTTGAACCAAAGAAAGGAGCAGCTCTCAAATGTATCAGCGCCAATTCAATCAGGCATGTACAAGAAAAGAACGTATGGGAGAGGGCGGAAATCAGTTGTTTTGAATAGGCAAAACTGTCGGACTGAAGCTCATCAGTGACAACAAGTTATTCCGTGTCCAGGCCAAACAATTCGGAAGTGCGCAGTCATCGAAAAACGGGGCCATAGCGGCTGATGAGAAGGTCACTGTCAGTTTGCGCAAAGGAACGCAGCAAGGCCATCTTGACACGATGAAATATCAGAGATTCCAGAAACGTTTTACCATCAACAAAAAGGCCATCTACCCAAACATGTTGTCACCAACATCTGCGGCGATGAAGTTCCAGAGCGTCCGAGTATTCCATCAGAGCCAAGATTGGAAGAGGAATACCTTGGAGGGCGTTGACTGGAGCTGGAATGCTTCTAAAGGAACAATGACACCAGTACACTTAGACTTCGATCATGCGCCACAGTCTCTTTTCGAACTAGTGAGATGCCACTAGTGAGTCGTGCTGTGGAACTTTGTGCTGTAAGTGACATTGTCATGGACCTGATTGCTCATCGGCATGTTCTGGGTGCAGGGGCATTTGTCAAAACATGTCAAATTACGACTTAGTTACGTAGTTACACAGTCCTCTTAGACAGTATGTAGCAGATCCTTATTGTCTTCTTCCATATCTTCAGTCGGTTCTTCTTGTACCCGTTGTACATGTGGGTGGGTGCAGACGAACTGGATGGGAAAATCAATTTGGAAAATCTGGTCTTTGTAGAACATCACTTTGCAGATATTAAGCGTATGAGTTGTAGCAACCTACTCAGGTAGACCATTCCAATAGTTTGTCACATAAATACTGAAGAATCTCTTGTGTATTACCTTTAAAGCGTTGCTTTAGTAGTTTGCAGTGGTCGCCTCTCGCGCGATCTGCGTCCTTGGATGGCAATACATTCTCATGATTTACACCATAGATGCCATGAACGTGCTTGTATGTCTCAATTAGGTCGCCGTGCAAGCGCCGGTATATAAGACTTCAGGCGGTCTTCATATGAGCTGTCTTTCAATCCTGGTATCAGTTTTGCTGATCGAAGCTGGACATTTTCGATTGGCCAGATATCGTTCTTGTACAAGGCGGACCATACAGCATTCTATATTCTAGATGTGGTCTCACAACCCTTTTGCACAGCAGCATTAGGGTGTTGACATCCAGGCAGCCAAAGGATCTTCGTATCATACCGATGATCTGGTTGGCTTTGTTGACTGCTGTCTCCACATGCTGAATTTTAGACTACCGTCAACGTAAACGCCCAGGTATTTTTAACAGGTGGTTTCTTCTAGAGTGATCTCCTGCCTGTCCTCTAACGTGGTATACATCAACTTCATATTTGATCTATGGCATTTGAAAGGTATCCGCCCATTCATTTAGTCTGTTGAGGTCTGATTGGAGTTGGTCATGGTCATCTTTTGTAGCGATTCGTGAAAGTCACTTAATATCGTCGGCGAACATCTTGGCTAAATTGTGAGCAAATTGTGGCATGCCGTTAATAAAATAGATGAACATTACTGAACAGCAGTGGCCCCAAAACACTTCCCTGGCGTATCCCACTAATCACTGCTTACCAGCTGGGGCAGAAACCATTAATTGCTACTTGTTGTCTTCTGTTGTTGACTTGGATCTTCTTCTTCTTTTCGTTCGCTGATCATACCGCCAGTCCTGTAAGTGACTGTCGACATGATCATAAGCGTTAAGTGCGTGGGTCCATGGTTTATCAGAGTGCGCCGTGCGGCCTGGAACCTCCGTCTTCAGCACTCGAGGTTTCTGTCAGGGTTACCTCACCCTTACTTCCTTCGGTCGCCTCTTACGACACGCAGAGGATACGGAAGGTCTATTCTAAGCCCCACCTACAGGGCCTAGTTGACTTGGATGATAATGAGAACTAAGTACTGCCAGTGAATGTAGAAATGGTTTGCAAACCTCTAACGCCAGTGACAGCTGTTGAGTTGTGACGTCGTGGAGCGGTCATGGAATGCAGAAGATATACATTTTTCGGAAGATTATGGGCATGTCTGTCTACTTACAATACATTTGTGGTCTAAAATGAACCGTTCTCGAGATATATACAATATTATACTCGATTGGAAGCCACTTTGGTAGCCATCTTGTATACAGCATGCTCCACTCAAAAGATTGTATTAGATTTCTTACATATCACCTAGTAGGCCATTATGAACAGATTCTGGGAGATTTCATCTCTGTTGCAATTAGTGGTAGTTTTTTTGGTCAAATTTGTGTTATTTTGACTGGCCTATTATTGGAATCGACCTTAGCTGTCCCGCGAGAAGGAATCTGATGTTTTGCTTACCATATTCTACTTATGTACTGCATAATCTCACTTTAAGCAATATCTCAATCTTCGAGAAATAACACGATCACACCTGTTATGCCAGCTTTTCATACAGCCCTACAATAGATCTGTCTTCTATTTCACCGCACATTATTTCTAGATTTTCTTCCTGTGTTTTACATTTGGCCACAAACATCAATGCCACTTCTATTGAACATGGTAGAGTTCAAAAATGATACTGGGTGAAGTTTAGTGTATCTGGTAATAGATCTAATAAACACCAGCTAGTTAGTTGAGCAGAAAGATGGATTTCATCATTTTCATGAATTAAAAAAAACCACCCATGAAATGGATGAGATGATCCATACGTGTGTTGTTAACATTAAAATGCAATTTCTTAGTCATGAACCATTTTATTAGTTGTTCAATTTCCTTCTTAGCGTTATCAGAGATGATTTGGATGTTTTTCTGGAAGCAAAGGGCATGCAAATAATATCAGTGACATGTGCATGCATCTGGAAGGCTGGCCATTCATACATATTAAAACAAAATTAGGGCCAAGAAAGGAACCTCGAGGAACACACTATATACTGGATCATTCCTACAGGTTTAGACCAGGATATTACGCATATTGTGTCCTATTCTAAAAGGAAACGGTCTAATGCAGATGCCTACACTTCCCAGGCTCATAGATATCGTATATTGTCGTTGTGTTACATTTGCAAAACAAATGGATATTTACAAATCAGTTCTAATTCAAAGAAATTCTATCACTCAAATGACGTCATTGGTCAGATTTGTGCTGCTTAGATCTCAAATGTATGGTTCATCTGTGACGTGCTTGTCGAAAAACCAATCAACCAATCGTGGACAACAATGCAAGGGTGGCAGTTTGCGGGCATACTCTTAGCACTGTGAAGGGATTAGATTTACATAAAGCAAACCTTTACCAAAAATTTGTGTTAATCAGGATACATTTCATAATTGTTTGAAAAATATTATTATTATTATTATTATTATTATTATTATTATTATTATTATTATTATTACAGGAATATTTGAGAAAGTCAATAATTGTCAGATCTTCCATCTTCCAGCCAACGTTTGACTCACGCCATCTGGGTATCCCGTCAAATGAACAATCATGGAGGCAGTTTATATCAAGATGATCGTAATAATCGTGACATTGATACAGTGTCTAGTATTTGGTTTGATGCCGCTCAGAATTGTTGACTGGATGAAAAGAACCGACGACCGAGAGAGACGATTCAACCTCATTCTCAGTTTTCTAACCTGCTTTTCTGGAGGCATCTTCTTAGGCGCAGTCCTAATCCATCTCTTTCCGGAAGTTTTTGAAGATTTTAACAAGTCCCTGCGGTCTATGGGCATAGTAACCGAGTACCCGGTATCATTTCTTGTTATCTGTTTAGGGCTTTTTCTTGTATTGCTTTTGGAGAAATTAGTGATAGCGTACAAATTGAACATAGAAGGAAGTGTTATGGTTCCCAAAGATGATACAGTCACACCCGATCAACCTTCAGATAAGGAAAATCTGAATACAGTTTCTAATGAGAAAGATCACAGTGTCAGCTCTGCGGATACTGTGTTTCTATATGATAATACAGAAAAGGCCACTCTTTTAGCAACAACCGAATCTGAGTCAGACGGCGGCTTGCCACGCTCAACCATGAACAATTATATGGCGATTGAGGAGAAGCAAGAAACTAAGACCTCATTGATGGTTAAGAACGATTCTGTTAAACCAAGCAGTGCTAATGATGGCTCGTTAAAGATCACCAGTACAATTCGTTCATTTGTGCTGCTTATGGCTCTTGTCTTACACTCCATCTTCGAAGGCCTCGCTATCGGACTGCAAACGATTGAAACAGAAATATATGCCTTGTTTATTGCCATCGTCAGCCATAAATTTGTGGAGGCTTTCAGTTTGGGTTTGGAGATGGCACAGGCAGTCGGGTTGTCATCACGAACACGTATTCGTTCAATGATCACTTTTTCCCTAATGACACCGATTGGAATTGCAATTGGCATGCTAATTGTGGACACGGGTGATGGACAAAATCAATCCATACATATGGTCTCAAGTGTCCTCCGGGCGTTAGCTACCGGTACATTTCTCTATGTAACGTTCTTCGAGATATTACCGAAAGAGTTAAGTAAAAAGCGGACTTATGATTTGGTTCGTGTATTGATGGTTATGATTGGATTTGGTTTTATGGCTGGAATTAAATCGCTTGAAAATTAGAATTGACACGATTTTGCGTCTAAATCGTGTAGAAAGGAGGAACTACGTGTTTAAGCATCTTCCAGGGACGGATATGGCTACAATAGTCAACATACCTGCAGAAAATTATACATACAGTAACACCAGCTCATGTCCAATACATCTAACCAGCGCGCTACTATTTTCAAATTTATACCATATACCACAGTAAATGGCGTGATTGATTAAGGCGTCATATACTTGAGTGACAGATCGGATTCATCCATTACTTTCCACCTAACAGATAAAATAACAGTCCATGCTTTAGAACACGTTCCGCTCGATACATTTTCCATACATAAAGATATGATATTGAATAAGAATGCATATACATATATGTTCTACGCATATTCCGTTTTCAAGATAGCATGATGAGTGTTTTTCGCATTATAATGTAGGCTACATGCTATATATAGTTCTTCTATTAAATCGGTGCAAGGGAACTTTAAGCAAGTTTGAAGCAATTCTAAATAGAGAAAGATTTTCGTATTAAAATAATAGAGCAAGAGACACAATTTTCATCTCTATACTTATATTATCAAAGAAAGATTTTTGCCGTTTGATTGTGAAATTTTAATATATTCCCCAAGTTTACCGAAGCCGCCATTGCGTGCCAATTCACCAATATCCAAGACGTCATTCTGGCCCATTTGTAAAAGCTGGCTAGTAAATTATATTATCATCGTAGTTATAAAGCCATCTATAGGCCAATATGCTTTACGGCCGTAATATGATTGCTTGCCAATTTCACTTATTCCCTACGTTGAAATCCCAATAAACTCAGAACGTGAAAGTCCTATGCGAACCTGTTGGAAAACTGTTGAATATTTTGAGATTACGTTTGATGATAAGTGTTGCTGTCCTGAACAGCAGCAATGTTTAGCAAATTTAATTTAAAAATATTTAACAGATTAGTTTTTATATCGCAGCGATTATGGTTTAAGAATTGGCTATGAACTATTGTCAAAGTGGTCTGAGCAATTAACGGGTTGCCACCGAAGAGCCGCAGTCGCCACTAAATTCAGCTCATTTGAGCGTGAATGACGTCAGATACCAAGGAGACAAGGTGGCCGCGCTCTCAATGACAAAATAATGCTATGTTCAAACGATAATTGAAGGGTTGTCAATAAACGAATGTTTCTGGAAGTCTGTTAAATCGCATAGTCATGCCACACTATTATTTCAATAAAAAATCTGGCTTCATTTAGAATCGCTTTAAGCAAGTTTTATTCTTTTAAGATGGATTTCTTGCCATTGGAACCAATACTGTAGTAAATGGAGGGATAGATTTCGAGCTACGCGCTGCCCATTTCTAGATAAGCTCCGCCCACGCTTTGCCCGTGTGGGATCGATCTAACCGTGCATTCCCAGAATCACAATATCAAGGTAACTATACAGGTAAGCTGTTGAATATTTTGAAACTAATTTCAGGGGCGCCTGAAGCAAATTTGAGGGGCGCGGGCAGGTTCCATAAAAGAGCATACTGGATGGCATTGTCTGGACGAAGATATGAAATGGTGTAACCCCACCCCACCCCCTCTCATAGAATGGTGTTCGAGGATACCCACCCACCTAAACACAACGAGAAAAAACATTCAAAAAGGTGCAGGGCTCATGACTCGATTTCCTGCATTTTGACTTTCTTATGATTACGTATAAATGTTCGAGCAATGTTACTCGAAGAACCTTTGGTCAATTGCACCTATTCCCAATTCACAATGTGAACGAGCGGGCTGGCGGGTTGTTGTGTCAGATGCACACGTTGATTGCGCGTGCATTCGTGCATGTATATGCATGGTGGACCTGCATAGTTTGCCTTGAACGTATTTAATTGCACCATAGTTCCTAATTATATTTGTAATCAGCGGGATTCAGAAGAAAGTTTTTTTTGTTGTGAAAACTAGGTTATCCAAGACAAATCTACCAATCATGTTGAACATGTGAGCAAGGTTAGTTCAGCTCTTGCATTAGACGAAGACCATGAGGTTTCTTGAGTTTTATGTCAAGCAGTTTCACAGGTCTTTAAATGTAATTTTTAAAATAGTGCAAAATCCAAGGTGGCCACCAACAAAATCTATCAAGCAGCTTTCCGGGACCAGCCATGGATCTGACCTTATGGATCCTTCCTGCCCAGCAGTTCGTAAGGATTCGCTTAAAGAATACGATGGACATATGCTGGATGAAGAGACAGATGAGATAGGAACACAATTACGTCAAATTAATAACAAACTATTCAACCGCTAGTGTGTATGTAATAAGTAATTCGACGTATGATTTCGCAGCCTCTTATTTAGCCATATTGGCGTGTGGGTGTCAGAGGTACATTTAGTCGGGGGGCTATTTAAAGGAGGCCTTCAAATGTCTGATTATATTTACGTGTGGATGGTGCCATCATCTTTTATGGTTAGAACTCAAAAGGCTTGACATGGCTATACATGTGTATCACAACCGTACGAGTTGGTATGGGTGGGGTGGGGGTGGGGGCTCATACTCATATAAATAGCACAGTATTAAACAATCCAAGAGGATGATATTTATTACTTAGAGATGTAGGAGATAGCTTCCAAGCGCATCTAATTTTTACATACTTTAGATGGAGTCCCAGCCACACCCTCCTCCTATTCTATGTGTGTGTGTGGGGGGTGGGGGGGGGGTAGGGGGGGGGCAACAAATCCTAGACACATTACTGAAATACACCCACAGATATTTCACTACGGCCATATGTATACAAATTATTTCTATCCTTGCATCGGCTTCACACGTCAATTAAAATTTGAGTTTGGGAGTTGCTGTTAATTCTCATATCCCTTACCCAGCCCCCCCCCCCCCTCCCCTCTCGTCTGGCATCCTTAGCACATGGCCAAACATGGACCGTCTTTTCTGGGCGTCCTTTACAGACAGCGACGACGTATTATACATCTTTTATATTGCATCGTTGAAAATTATGCTATCTGGTCATCGGTGTCCAGTGATGGTGCGCAGCTGTTTGCGGTGGCAGGCATCGAGTTTGTCTAGAGCTGTCTACATTTATACAGCATCAAGGATACGCAGGTTACATTGTATAAACTTAGCCTCTTTATCAAGGGCATCTTTGATCTACGAATCCATATCTTCCAGAAGGACTGGAAAGCTATGTTCCCCATGACGCAGTGTGCGGAAATGTCAGCAGTACTGCAAAGCAGTGAGCCCAGGATTCTACTTTTCCTCCATCGTTCCCCGCCACGAAGTGGGTCGTCAATATTCTATAGTTTCATGCTTTGTCGATAGGTATATGTGGGTGAACTCTATTTTGGATTCATTCATAAAGAGAATCTCAATTTTTAGTCTACTTGCAGCTATTGGGAGAAGTTCGTCAAAGGGTTTCTTTTCCTCGTCTATGAAGTCGAGATCGTCTGCATATTCCATCTCTAGCGGCATGCCCAGTATTGACACTGGGGGGTTTGGTCTTGTGGAACTTTCCCCCACAGATTTCAATGCAGCAGCAAGGTAGCAGGTGAAAAGCACCCGAGATAGACCATCTCCCGTGGACCAGTATCACTTCAAAAATTGAAATACCATATGACTATGTATCTTACCTTTACTTGCAAAGATACATGCAACGTGTACAGATAAAAAGAGTCAATATGTCACATGTAACTGCCACTACATAAATAGCGTTTGCATTGATGATTTGATTCGGCCTGGAAACACTCCAATATTACTTTATGGACTTGAGTTAATGTCAAAACAACCGAACTTTAATACAATTGCTCAGTATGCTCTGAATATTCTAAAAATCTTGTTTAAAGTTCTAAAGTAAAGTTTACTCATTTTTCGCAGAGGAATGGTTAACGGGCACAGCTGCCCCCATTGCCCACCTGCCCAATTGGCAACAGGGCAGCTGACCCCGCTGCCCCCGTGCTTCCGGCGCCCCTAACTAATTTGACTGGGGGCTTGTGCTGCCAATGGCAGCAACAGCGCCCCGCCAATTTAGCTTCAAACATGTTTAACAGACTGTCTATTACATAGTAAAGACATATAATACGTACACTTGATGGACTAGTCAATGTTCATGACGGAGCAAAATAGTCATTCTTTACACATTTTGATTGTGACGTCAGCCTACATTCACTATGACGTCATACTTAAGTGGCAGCTCGGATCTATCTATTATTCAGTCGGCGCCTTATCATCTTTTGAGCGATGTTTAGCAAATGTGGTCAATATAATCCGTGTAGGCGTCTGAATCATTGCGCAAATGATTTATCTGATGTTAAACGTCAGAGTTACGGCCCTTGTCATGTTTCATAGGTGTTGGAGCCAATAGGACAGATAACAGTTTGATCGTTTAGAGATATTATCTATATTATCTTCAACTTGGCGGCTGTGTAAATCGCCCTGAACATACGCTACCATACAATTAAGAACTAGACCCTCCAATCCTTTAAGGATGCATATTCATACCAAAATGCGAGGAAATAAAAATGTTTAAAATCTATAGGCCTACTTTTAGAAGGTTGGTTGTAATGAAACGAAATAAATCTTATAATATGATGATTTCATTCCTTATAAATTAATATAAACACTTTAGGTGCGAAGTTGAATTAGGGACTTTATTTATACGTGATGATATCATCATATGTTAATATTTGTTTCGTTTCTCTACATCTAGGCACACAATTTAAGCCTCTAAAGTATACAATTTAAAATTTTTGTCTTTCAGTCATTTTAATGTGAATATGCATCTTTAAGCGTTAGGCAGCTGAGCGTCAATGCTCGTGTGCCTCTTGTTTCAAACTATTCCAGTACATTGGCCGCCATTCTGAAACAAAATCCCGACATAAACTAGACTGGGGTCTGGCTGTTAATATTTAGATTACCATTTTCCATCGTGCTGTAATTCAATAACACTTTTACCCTTAGAATCACAGTATTTCACTTTCAATACAGCTATACCCAAAAGCTATTGGATATTTTGAGACTAATCTGACTGGAAACGGTTGTTGCCGTACGGAAAGAACAACTCCCAGTCAAATTAACTTCAAAAGATCGAGCATAATCAAGCCATTATCATAAAGAATTTGACATGTTTTATCTGCGATAGTTAAAGGTTAACTCATTAACCATTACAGAGAAGAAAAGACAAATTTTTCATGATGCCAAAAAAAAAATTCGGTTGAATATTTTGAAACTCATTTGACTGGGAGCTGTTGCTGCCTAATAGCTGCCAGTTAAAGGTGCACAGCAGAATGGTTTAAAATAAAATTGTTAAAATTATATACTTTTTAGAGGCTTAAATTGTGTGCCTAGATGTAATGAAACGAAATAAATCTAAGTATATGCTGATTTCATTGCGTATAAATTAATATAATTTTGTAAGTTGTCAAATTGAATTAGACGCACAAGTCCCTAATTTAAAATCACAACTAAACATACGAAATTATATGTAATGAAGCCATCATATGCAAAGATTTATTTCGTTTCATTACACTGAGGCACACAATTTAAGCCTCTAAAGGTATATAGCCTAATTTCAACAATTTTATTTTCAAGCATTTTAGTGGGAATATGCAGCTTTTAATTAGTTTCAGAATATTCAACAGCTTTCATATATTTATGTATTTTTTATTTATTGTCTTGAAACCGAGACCATGCGCTATAAAGTGGTAACGAACACGCCATCTGTTGCCCGCTGTACGCGTCAATGAACCATAGCATAGCTGTCAAAAATTATTAGTGGTACGTACATCTGTTTATAGCGGACACCTGAGTCAGAGGAGACAGGATAGCTCATTTTAAATATGTAATGTGATCGCAGGGTGGCCCATCTTTAATAATCACCACAAAAACACGGCAAATTACTTTATGTTAACCCTTTAACCCTCATATCAGACAAAAAAGCTTGTACAGTGGTCTTGAGAAATGTTAATTTGCAGACCAAGAGAAGACTATTTTTGAAAATTTGCCACTGGAATGACTGGCTCGATAACCGAGCCAGTCATTCCAGTGCTAAACTTTAAAAAATAGTCTTCTCTTGGTCTGCAAATTGACATTTTCTTTGAAAAAATTGAAATTTTCTTGAATAAATTCACGGCTTAAAGGGTTAATCGAGCATTTGTTTCAGGGACAGGTGTGGTCGTTATGGACAGGTTGCATTAGATATTTTGCGTGCTACTGAAATACGGCGTATAATCAGTATTATTAACGATTTAGTTGTCAAGTCGAAAAAACCAGGTCTCTGCAGCGTTATTGAGCAATGCCTATTTGCAGGCTAAGAGATTATTTTTTGAAAATTTATCAGTCTGTTGACTGGCTCGATAATCGAGCCAGTCATTCTCCAAATAAATTAAAAAAAAGTTAACACGTGAGAAAATGTATATGTTTTGGAGCAAACCTGAACATTACATTGTTAAATTTCAATATAGACATTATCGTTGTTCGTGTCGCTCAACTACATCCATAACAGGAGCATGCGCAGACTATAAACTCACTCCTCCTCCACCACCCCCCCCCCCGGACCGTTTTGTCATATCCGGTAAAATTTTCACAATTTTGCTTGGTTTTCTTCGGATTTTAATCACCATACTCACAGTTGTGCAAGGTCACACACTTTCGTGTTAAAATTTGAGCGATCTCGAAATCCTATTGAACCGCACAATCATTTGTTGGTTTATAATTTAACCGGGATCACTATTTTAGATACAGCACACACGCACGCACCCACGCACGCATGCACGCTCGCACGCATGCACGCACTCCCACACGCGCACACACACACACACGCACGCACGCACGCACGCACGTACGCGCGCGCGCACGCACGCACGCACGCACGCACGCACGCACGCACGCACGCACGCACGCACGCACGCACGCACGCACGCACGCACGCACGCACGCACGCACGCACGCACGCACGCACGCACGCACGCACGCACGCACGCACGCACGCACATAGACCTGAAAGCAATAACCTGTTTTTCGGGTCGAGGGTAATAATGGATGATGTCTATGGGACTTAAATAGTTCATGAGCTGCTAGAATGCCTTATGAAAATGTTAATCTAAAATAAACATATTCACAACGTATGCCTGGATATACTTTGATTCTCAGTAGTCTGTTTCGTACTCGTCGATACTTTGGCACATATGGACACACTGTTTCAGGATGTTGTTGATGGCGATGACGATTGCGACGATGACGACAACGATGACGACGACGACGACGACCATACGCAGCAACAGCACCGAGTCAAATTAGTTTCAACATATTCAACAGCTTACCTGTATAGTTTTCTGGAAGTTGAGGTTCAGGGAATTCAGGGTTCGATCGATCCCAACACGGACAAACTGTGGACGGAGGCTTAGCTAGAGATGTGTTTGGCATAGTTAAAATGGATTCATCCATGGGTATGATCTCCAGCCCTCAGCTGTAATGTGCTGACTACAGCTATTTTAAGAATGAGCGCTGGTGTGCCATCTCAGGCGCTTAGTCGTTGGGTTAAGAATGAGCGGTGGCGTGCCATCTCCAGCTGTCAGTCGCTGGTTTAAGGATGAACTGCGGCGGGCTGTATCCAGCTCTTAGTCGCCTGTTTAAAGATGACCTGTGGCGTGCCATCTCCCGCTATTAGTCGCCTGTTTAAGGATGAACTGTGGTGTGCCATCTCCTGCTGTTAGTCGCCTGTTTAAGGATGAACTGTGGCGTGCCATCTCCTGCTGTTAGTCGCCTGTTTAAGGATGAACTGTGGCGTGCCATCTCCTGCTGTTAGTCGCTGTCACCATTCGTGAGTCATTAACGCCTTAGATGACCTTTTTCTACATCTGACCAATGCACAAGATGCGTCACATAGCACACATTGAAGCACTTAGTTTCTCCATGTTAATGGCAAATTAGGGTCTAGACGAAAAGCTCGACCTCAAGAAAAGTATGAACTTAACAAGTCTACCTGTACCAAGACTTTGTCTTCGCGAGTACATACTGAGAGTTAGAGTCAACTAATCAAGTAGATATTTAGAAGAGATACTAATCCATGTATCAAAAGCGGACATCCCCCATGAAGCTAGAATACTGGCTGAACTGCACGAATGGACGCAGATTTGAAGTGTTGCGCGGGTAGACGATTGCCCCAGTAAACTGGAGGGGTGCTAGAGCATGATTTGGACAAGATAAGAATAAGTGGTCATTTGACCTCATTATTCAAGATAATATGTTTGTAACATACATGGAATGGTAGTAGAGGCCACTACAAGGGACAATCTGAGCGGATCAGTTATTACTCTAGTTTATGTAGATGTGATGGTGTGCTCGTCTAATTTTTCAGTCCCCCAAAACTAGCATTCTCTGCTAGATTCAAAGACGAACATTCTGCCAGTTGTCCTAGTAACATGATTTCATGGAATAGATGAACATTGGCTGAAGAGATTAGTTAGAAATAGATAGTACTAGGTTTCAAAGATGTTGACATCAAAATATTCTTTTATTAGCACTTTCTCAGTCACGCAATGCACAGTTTTCCGATTTTAAATAGCGCGCAAGATTGGTGACCTTTTTACCTCTGGTGACCTGATTAACCAACTGATCTGCATATGGGCAACAGTAGTCATTCGCATTTTTGTGACAGATACGCATTAAAAGGGCTATCGCTGATAGATATAGAAATTTAATATACGGAACCATGGTCGACCTCGATGTTGGTCAAAACCGACAAATATATGTCTATTTTTGGTAAACGCAAGATGTCTCAGTATTGTACCAAACCTGTTCATCAGTAATGGGCTTTGAAACCAGAATAGGCTCAAATAAAATCCACTTCCAGGTTACGCTTACCTGACTCTCAGTCTATAAGCACTTTTACCTAACCACGTGTCATTTCATATGGCAACCATTCATTTTAATGCTATTAATATTCTTCAGGTTAGCTGTATAGTTACCATGGAATTGGGATGCTGGAAATTCAGGATTCAAAGTATGATACATCGACCCGTATTTGCCACACACGCAATACATGGGCGGACCTGACTTAGACATAGGCGGGGCATATCTAAAAGTGGATTAATCCATTGCACGTCTTTGATGAATTTATCATTATTATGTTGAATATTTTGAAACTAGTGTGACTGGAAGTTGTTGCTGCCATATGGTAAATATTCAAGAGTGTGCCGGGATAGTTACTGTAAAATTTAGATTCTGGTAATTCAGGACATAACGTTTCAAAGGAGAGAATCTATGGATTAAAATGAGTTAAGCCTAGTCGAAGCTACACAATATATCTTCCCCAATAGCTAATTATTTGAAGAAAAGCTTAAGGCGTGAGAAAATGATGATGATGATGATGACGATGGCGATGACAACGACGACGCCGACGGTAACTTTCAGCGTGTTTTGGCGATTGCGTTATATAACTGTTACTTGCACTTATGCGTATTTGACTGAATGCCTAAACATAAATATGACTAAAGTAAACACACAATTGGTAAACACTTTGAAAGTAATTTGCATCCTGCTTTGTTCAAAGGTAATTCTAATATGCATAATTGCGCAGGCAAACAATATTTGTGGCTTAATAAAGCAGTATTTCTTATACTTAATAATGCAGATGACGCTCTAGGATTACGATTTTTGGGTTCATCTGAGTAAAACCGCTGTAAAATGGCACCGAAATCACTGTCTAAACGTCAATGTACAGTTAGTAGTAGCAGTCGCACCACCACCACCACCACGACCACCACCACCGCCACCACCACCACCACCACCACCACCACCACCACCACCACCACAACCACCAGCACAATCACCACCACCCACCACCCCACCATCACCACCACTACAACCACCACCACAACTACCACCACCATCACGCACCACCACCACCACCACCACCACCACCACCACCACCACAACCACAACCACCACCCACCCACCACCACCACCACCGCCACCACCACCACCACCACCACCACCACCACCACCACCACCACCACCACCATCATCATCATCATCATCATCATCGCCACCACACGTTGCATTAGATCAGTAGAGGTGACACTTTTTCACACCTTTTTCTTTTGTTGTTTCATTTGTTCTCTCCTTTGTTATTTTGGCACCTTCTCAGCTTTGATCTGGCCGCCTTTTGAAAAGGTGTGAAAAAGCGTCCAGCTCTCCGTCATTCTGATTGGATGTTAGATGTATAAGGTGACCATAAGCCGCCCCATCGTTAAATCACGTGCCTCCTGTCATCCAATGACGTGAGCTTAAGGGTAATTAGCGTAATGATTGGCAAGTGTTAATGAGGGCAATTAAGGATGATTGACAGGCTGCATGTCCGGACTCGTCTTTTCTCGGAAACTCGTTCAATCGCGAAGCCCCGCCCCCCCCCCCCCCCCGCCGCATTAACTGGCCTCCTGGCATCCAATGAGGGGAGCATAAGGGTAATTAGTGTAGTGATTGACAAGGGTTATTGTACAGTGTAAGTATGTAATGTATAGTGCAAGTACGATTGACGAGCTCCATGTCTGGCCACGTCTTTTCCTGGAAATTCATTGAATTATGGGAGATTAAGGCCAATTGTGGAAGACGACTCTGTTAATCTAATAGACTGATCATTAAATTTCTGAACCTCAGTGTTTTAGCCATGATAATGCACAAGGGTCGATGTATCGCATAAGGACAATCAGTTAGTTATTAATCCAAAAGATTAAAATTAACTACTCGAGCTGTGAAACAACTGCGACCATGTGTAATGATTGTCAGACTCATACAAAGTTCAGCGAATCAATATTCAATCAAGTTAGATTAATAACAACAACCTATTACATTTTTAACGTGCCTCGAACGGCCACGCAATATTGGCAAAATATTCAAGCTTAAATTGACTCAGGGGTTGGATAGGTTATAGACGATGATTATTTCAGTTTTCAATATATTATTTGTTTATGCATATGGAAGACGCCGTTATAATCCGCATATCTTAACGTTCTTCCATTAGAACAAAAATAAAATATGTTTAAACCAACATCAAGCATGTTGGGATCAATCTACCTCTGAATGCCCTGACTAGTAATTTCCAGAAAGCTATATGTGTAAGCTATTGAATATTTTGAAACTAATTTGACTGGTTGATGTTGGTTTGAACATATTTTATTTTTGTTCTAATGGAAGCACGTTAAGATATGCGGTTTATAACGGCATCTTCCATAGAAAGAAACATATTAATGCATTGAAAAATGCGTTCGAGGCATTTTAAAAATGTAATAGGTTGTTGTTATTAATCTAACACGGTTGAAAATTGATTCACTGAACTTTGTATGACTCTGACGATCACTATGCATGGTCGGAGTTGTTTTAAAGCTCGATTAGTTAATTCTAATCTGTTGGAGTAATAACTAACCGATTGTCCTTACATCGACCCTTTTACATTGTCACGGGTAAAACGCAGTGTTTCAGGATTTTAATGATCAATCCATTAGACTAACAGAGTCGTCTTCCACAGTTGGCCTTATGCTATAGCCTGCCCATTTTAGAATTAATCTCCCATAATTGAATGAGTTTCCAGGAAAAGACGAGTGCAGACATGTAGCCTGTCAATCTTACTTAGGCTATACAGTAACCCTTGTCAATGATTATGTTAATTACCCTTATGCTCCCCGCGTTGGATGCCAGAAAGCCTCGTGATGGAACGTGTTTCCAGGAAAAGACGAGTCCAGAGATGCAGCCTGTCAATTATCCTTAATTACCCTCATTAACACTTGTAAATCATTATGCTAGTTATCCTTAAGCTCCCCTCATTGGTTGACAGCAGGCACGTGATTTAACGAGGGGAGTGGGGCTTATGGTCACCATCTACATCTAGCATCCAATCAGAATGACGGAGTGCTGGATACTTTTTTAAACACCTTTTCGAAAGGCGGCGAGGTCAAAGTAAAAAAAGCTGGCAAAATAACAAAGGCGAGAACAAAGGAAAGAACAAAAGAAAAAGGTGTAAAAAAGCGGCCAGATCGCCTCACCTCTACTCAGATCCATTCAAACAAGTCTTCAGATCTTTTTAACCACGTGTATCACTGTAAGGAAGCCAGTTTTTGCAGTACGACCATGAGTTTCACATTGGCATTAGCATCGCCAGCACACTAGCACAATGCCTGCATCAGGAGCGGGAAGTTTATGCATCCAATCAATAAATCAGTGCGTCATCTTTGATAGACCAAACCTCACTATTTGTTTTAGGGACCGTAACGGTAACGTCTAGAGCAATCTTCCAAATATATGGCTGGTAGTCAGGTTCTCTGAGTGTGTTTTACCATGCTGCTCTTGTAGGTGTTAGGTGATGTGACGGAAGATTCTTTGTTTCGCAGAAAAGACGATATCTTAGACCATTCACACTTGTGTCTGTCATATTTCACGGTGAAAAAACTAATTCATCGACTAGATTTCGACGTCGTTTTTCATAGCCGCAGATACTGCCCACGTGTTTGTACTATTTTTCGGAGATGTTGATTTGCTTGTATTAACTAGAATAGCTTTTCCCTACCGTTTTCGGCAGAAGGCACTGGCAATATCACAACCTGTCAGTGCATGGACGTCAGGTAGAGTTCGGCAAACACCAACTTCAGGTTACTGACATAGAGTAGGAACACACACTAGTCGGAGATGAATTTGTGTTCCACTACACAGGATAATTAATATCAGGAATCATTTCTTGGTAGTAACATGCTAGCATCTCAACATCTGTGTCTGAAAATTTGATGTCAATAAGTTAAGGACGATTGCGGGATGCATGGAGTGTATGCAGAAACATCCTATCTGCCTCTTCTTGTTCACATGCTAATTCCTGAACTATACTTGCTGAAATGTGGCCATCAGTCATTGCAAGCTTTGTACATCCATGTGCTATGTAAACAATACGATTTCCGATCTTCTCAGCATATTTATCAGTTGATGATTCACGTGCCAGAAAATTGAGAAACCCTGTCTTGCTATTGCCATTAGCCAAAAACCTTCTCCACTTCCTTGGACATTGTTATATATAGCATAAACTGGCTTGCCATACATCATTACAACAAGTTGATTTGAGTTCAACTTGGAACGTACCGATTGAATCATGTGGCATATTGTATGGCGAACCATCGCATTTATCTGAATAGATTCATTCAGCAATTGACCGTTCCAGTTTACCCATCCATCATATGACTTCATATGACGTCATAATCAACTACGTGACGTGTAAGATGACGTCAAAATTAAGTATGGCATGAATGACTCGATTTCGCCGTCTTTAATGCTTAATAGTCCGACAAGTTGTGCGAATATTATGTCTTTACTATTTAATAAACATGCTATTGACTATTTTGAAAGTAATTTGAATGGGCGCGGTTGCTGCCATAGGCATCAACAGCTCTCAGTCAAATTATTTTCAACATATTCAACAGCTTGCCTGTATAGTGTTCTGGAAACTGATTACGCTGAGCTCCAATCGAAGGAAAAAGTCAGCCACATAACAGAATGGCAGAATTTTGACTCACCATTGTACCACACGCATAATCATGCACACATCCATGAATGAATGTATGTAAGCGCATATGCACGTGCATGTATGCCATATATGCACGCACACATACACGCATAAGAGAGCACGACTGAATTTCAAACAAATTATTTCATTTTGCTAGAGTCAAGATCTTACCAAAAATTACATGCTGGTTTTACGATCAGAATTATATGACGAAATATCACAACTTCAATCACTTCAGCATTTACCCGTGACCTTTGATCTGACCTTTGAACTGACACCTGAAGATAATGCATATATCTATGCTACAGGAAGCACATGAAATAATGACATGTTACTCTACCGAATTATTAAAATAAATTTACGATTTTGATACACAGACAGTCGGACATATAGAAGTTCGTATTCAATCATTAGTTCACGGTCGTGTCCATTTGTTATCATAAATAAGATGGTTTGCGTACACTAATGTAGGCTGTATTCTGGTCAAAACAAGGATCAAGTCATTGTAGATTGTTGTTTGCAGCAAAGTATGCAGTCATGTGGAGACAGTGTTATAGATACAAGACCTTTCACAAAATATTCAACGCATACGGCGGCCATGTTGGATTTATGACGTCATAGGGCCAAAATAAGGCTCGTCCAGCTTGGACATGAGACTAATTTAAGCTATGCTCATATATACACATTGCAGGTAACATCTTCTAGCAAAATCTGCAATCTTGTTGAAACAATGATATAAATACATGACCTTTCACAAAGACGGCGGCCATATTGTATTATGACGTCGCAGAGCCTAAATCCGGCTCGCCTAGTTTGAGTCTGTGGCTTAATGGACCTTTGATGTTTATCCATTCATCATATGACGTCATATTCAACTAGGTGGCATGTAGGTAGGCGTCATAATCAATGGCGTCATGAAAGACGTGGATAAGTACCTCACGAACGCATGATTGGTGACGGACTAAGAGTTGGGTTGTTGTCCGAATTGCATGTCTTTACTATTTACTAAACATGCTGTTGAATGTTTTGAAACTGATTTGACTGGGCGCGGATGCTGCCATTGGCAGCAACAGCACCTAGTCAAATTCGCTTCAAACTATTCAACAGCTTACCTGTATAATCTTCTGGAAATTGATAGTCAGGAAGTTAAGGGACCGATCGATCCCAACATGAGCGAGGTGTGGGTGGAGCTTAGCTAGAGATGAGCGGGGCAAAGCTAAAACTGGAACAGTCCATTTAATCTTGACCTTGCGAACTAACTATGTGTCAAGAGTCATGCTTGTATCACATTTTGCAAGATTATTTAATTAACAGACTACGCTAATAGTACTCTACGCCGAATGATACGCAATTTTAATCTACCGCATGTATCAGACGCGGTCTCTATCATAGACTATGCCCCCTACGGTACTTAACCCGTTCAACGCTAGGCCGTACATACCGGAGACAATAAATTTATCATGGCATTATGTACTCCGAATAGAGGGAATTTCTAGTTATGCCACGCCTATTTTAGATAAACTCCGCCCACTTTTCACGCGTGTTGGAATCGATTTGGAACGGCGAAACCTGAATTCGCAAAATCTAAATTTCAAGACAGGTAAGCTAATGAATATTTTAAAACTCATTTGACCGGGATCTGTTGTTGCATATGATAGTCAAATTAGTTACAGAATATTCAACAGCATGCTTTAGTAAATTCTCTAATTTCGGCAAAGACATACACTTCATAGACATTTCAAGTGATTTGTTTTGATTGTGACGTCAGCTAACAAGTAACATATTTTTTATTATGACGTCAGATAATTGAGTGACAAATCGGACCCCTCCGCTAAATGGACACTGCTCCTGGCTGAAGCGAAAACAACTTAGAATTCATACACACTTTCATCAGTATCAATACAATAGTTTAGAAATATCAAACAGCTAGCTTCTCGATGTCATAGCCTTTGAATTGAGACACTATGATTTTACGGTTGACATATTTAAACCATTTCATTCTAAATGCTATATAATATTTGATGACATGATAGCAAAATCTGAAACTGGCTGGATAATTTGAAAACAAATTGCTTGAAAGTACTTTTTTTTATCAGAATGATAACTATAATTAACCATTTTCACGCCATTTAAAAATGGTGTCATACAGTAGGCTTACATACAGTACTTTATACGGGTACATCGCTCTAGATGAAATATACGGGTAAACATAATATAGGCCCATCATTTTTAAATAGATAGGCATAGCCTACAGATAGCCTATAAATGATCAGATAGCAAACGCTGACTGCAATATCTCCCTGGCAATAGGACCTGCATATATGCTATACTGTTGTCATACGAATGGATTACGGTGAGTACAATGACGCATTATCATCTGGCTTTTAATCCAAAACCCAATCTACCAGAAAAACAAGGGCATTCTGAGTTGAGAGACGCTCGCCATTCCGTTTTCATAACATGTAAAAGAAGATTTCGGATCTTCGGATTTTCAGGATATTACGAATGTTTCGGATTTCGGACCTTCTTTACGGATCTCGATCAGCGTTGTGGATACAAAGTGTACCACCCGAGCCTTTCTTATGTAGAATTTAGAGCTAAACCCAACCAGTAGGCTCCGAGATATCCATAGTTCCTGAATTTGATCGGACCGAGATCAGCATTTTTTAAATGAGGTTCAAGGCCGACGTCTGGAAAACTTCGGCAACCACCTTTGTTGATTTGAATTTGAGCCAAATTGGATCCGTAGTTTCTGCAATACAGATCCAATTTCATGGATTACAGCGTTAACAAACAGTTAACAGTTAAACAGCCTGAACTACGTAGTCACTTAAACCCTCTTGTGTCAGCTTATCGTTTTAATTGTCAAATCGACCAGAAACGGCCTCTGCAGTGGTCGTGAGAAATGTCACTTTACTGGTCAAGAGCAGAGATTTAAAAAAATTTGACCACTGAAATGACTGGATCGATAAACGAGCCTGTCATTCAAGTGGTAAATTTTCAAAAATAGTATTTTATTGGCGTGCAAATTAACGTCGACCAAACAAACATTTGGATTTTCTTGACAATTAATCCTGACGCGATCACGAGAAATATCAATTTGAAGGACAACAAAAAGCTATTTCTCTAAATTACAGTTGAGAATTTACTAAAAGAAATCGTCTTCCCCTGAAATATTCAAAGAGCAAAAAATTAAAATTAAATTATTTTAGAATAGCTTAACTATTAGGGTTAATTGGTATAATTGGCAATTTGAGCGCTTTGAGGCGCTGTTGACACGACACGGGTTAACAAGTCCACAGTTTCAGATGATGATTCTTTGTTGATATTATCCATCAAGGTGGATATAGAAATACAAATTATACAAATAATACAGTACAATAAATTAAAATCATCCTAAAATAAGAATTAATATAACATAAAATAACAGCTTATATTAATGGTCTAACTGCTGACTTTTTGCAAACACAATTTTTCGAAGAACCTGCTGAATATTTTGAAAACAATTTGACGGAAAGTTGTGGTGGCTGAGCCACCCACAACTTTCAGTCAATTTGTTTTCAGCATTTCCAGAGGTAGTGTACCTTGACATTATTGATTTGATGATCAGCCATATACAACGAGAAAAGCAGATCTGTCTAAGATAAAATGCATTTCAGCCTTTTGGAAATAATTTTACGGGATGTTGTTGTTTAGTTGAGCATGACTATTATTCAGTGACGATGTTTTCAAAATAATCACCAACAGTTTAACTATACAGTTAGTCAACGTGTATGTTAAATCAATATGGGTTATCTTGCTTGAAATCTGCCCTCTCCCAGAAAGACTTAAGTTCTACACATGACTGGTTATGCCGTATAGCCTAGGGGAAACAATACAAGAAATATCCTTCTTCTTTGATACACCTAGAGCGTATAACTTGTATGTGCGTGCGTGCGTGCGTGCGTACGTGCGTGCGTGCGTGCGTGCGTGCGTGCGTGCGTGCGTGCGTGCGTGCATGCATGCGTGCGTGCGGTGCGAGTCGTGCGTGCGTACATGTGTGCGTGCGTGCATTTGTGCGTGCGTGTGTGTGCAAGCAGCATTCGAAACGGTTTGCATTTAACAAGTACAGTAAATGGTTACATACATACATACATACATACATACATACATACATACATACATACATTAATTTAAATTAAACTAATGGGTGCATGACTGTCGGCTAAGTTAGCACATGGAAATTGAAGCCGCGCGTTGCCAGTGCGTCAATAAAATAAAAATACATATACTGCCAGAGCCGTGCTGGAGTCAGAGTACAATAGGCGTAAAATCCTAGGATTGAATTGTGGCAGGTGCATCCACAGATAGTCCCATATGAATCGTCAGTGTGTCAGTATATCAGACATGTGAAAGCTGGTCGGCCAATCCTTGACTTTTTAGTCTTGGTGCGGTGGTCCAGTGGAAAGATGCCTGGTTGCTGATGCTATGCGGAGTTGCAGAATGGCGGTTCGATCCCCTGACCGGGAGATGGTGATCAACAAATTAAACTAATGGGTGCCTGACTGTCGGCTAAGTTAGCACATGGAAATTGAAGACGCACGTTGCCAGTGCGTCAATAAAATAATAAAAATACATATACTGCCAGAGCCGTGCTGGAGTCAGAGTAAAATAGGCGTAAAAGCCTAGGATTGAATTGTGGCAGGTGCATCCCCAGATAGTCCCATATGAATCGTCAGTGTGCCAGTATATCAGACATGTGAAAGCTGGTCGGCCAATCCTTGACTTTTTAGTCTTGGTGCGGTGGTCCAGTGGAAAGATGCCTGTTTGCTGATGCTATGCGGAGTTGCAGAATGGCGGTTCGATCCCCGACCGGGAGATGGTGAGCAACAAATTAAACTAATGGGTGCATGACTGTCGGTTAAGTTAGCACATGGAAATTGAAGCCGCACGTTGCCAGTGCGTCAATAAAATAATAAAAATACATATACTGCCAGAGCCATGCTGGAGTCAGAGTACAATAGGCGTAAAAGCCTAGGATTGAATTGTGGCAGGTGCATCCACAGATAGTCCCATATGAATCGTCAGTGTCTCAGTATATCAGACATGTGAAAGCTGGTCGGCCAATCCTTGACTTTTTAGTCTTGGTGCGATGGTCCAGTGGAAAGATGCCTGGTTGCTGATGCTATGCGGAGTTGCAGAATGGCGGTTCGATCCCCCAACCGGGAGATGGTGATCAACAAATTAAACTAATGGGTGCATGCCTGTCGGCTAACTTAGCACATGGAAATTGACGCCGCACATTGCCAGTGCGTCAATAAAATAATAAAAATACATACATACATACATACATACATTAATTTAAATTAAACTAATGGGTGCATGACTGTCGGCTAAGTTAGCACATGGAAATTGAAGCCGCACATTGCCAGTGCTTCAATAAAATAATAAAAATACATATACTGCCAGAGCCGTGCTGGAGTCAGAGTACAATAGGCGTAAAAGCCTAGGATTGAATTGTGGCAGGTGCATCCACAGACAGTCCCATATGAATCGTCAGTGTGTCAGTATATCAGACATGTGAAAGCTGGTCAGCCAATCCTTGACTTTTTAGTCTTGGTGCGGTGGTCCAGTGGAAAGATGCCTGGTTGCTGATGCTATGCGAAGTTGCAGAATGGCGGTTCGATCCCGCGACCGTGAGATGGTGATCAACAAATTAAACTAATGGGTGCAGGACTGTCGGCTAAGTTAGTACATGGAAATTGAAGCCGCACATTTCCAGTGCATCAATAAAATAAAAATACATACATACATACATACATACATTAATTTAAATTAAACTCTGGTCAAGGTACCAACCACCCAGAAATGGGACTGGGTAGTAATATTGTAAACCTAACCGGCTCTGCATTAGGTGAAGCAGAACAGTCACTGCTTAACTTTGGCTTGACATTTGTCCCAACACCAAAACCTAAAACAGATAATGGCTTTACTGAAACTGCTGAATTTGGTCACCGAGTGAAATTGGCAGATTTCTGTCGAAACTCCAATAGTAATATTCCACCATTCATTGAAAAAACTGGCTGGGGTCCAAACTTAAAATGTGTTGACCCAGCAATCGGTGAAAGTATAAAACTTTACTCAGAACGTATTCAAAATACTACATTTCCAAACGATCAGCAAAATTTATCCTATGAGCAACGCCAGGCCCTATTAGATTTATCGAGAAAGAATGAAATTGTCATCAAACCTGCGGATAAAGGATCGGCTACTGTAATAATGGATAAAGACAACTACATCAAAGAAGCGCATAGACAGCCTAGTAATCCGAAGCATTATCGAAAACTAAATGAACCACTTTGGCAAAATAACTGTAGCAAATTCAACGAAAATCTCCAAAAAATGGTTGATAACAAGAAAATAACTGAAAAGCAATTTAAATACCCATGTGCCAAAGATGATTTGAAACCACGCACATTTTATCTTCTTCCTAAAATCCATAAGTCTGTTGACTTATGGACTGACCCAATGACACCACCAGTGCGACCCATCATTTCAGATTGTGGTTCGGAATCATATAGGATTAGTGAATTTATCGACTACCATCTTCAGCCAATTGCAAATAGACATTTTATCTATCTGAAAAAACACTGAAGACTTTCTAGCCCAGGTCTCTAAGATCTCGGTCCCTCCAAATTCATTCTTAATTACAATGGACGTCGATGCCATGTACACAAACATTGACATCGAAAAGGGTCTAAATTCAATTCGTAGAGCATTTGCCGACTATCCTGACACCAACAGGCCCAGCAGAGAAGTAATAGCTCTCTTAGAGCTTAGTCTGAAGGGCAATGACTTTGAATTTGCTGGTGAAATTTTCCAACAAATTTGTGGCTGCGCAATGGGTAAGCGTTTCAGCCCAGGTTTCGCTAACCTTTACATGGCAGAGTGGGAAAAGGAAGCACTCGAAAACTGTCCAAATCAGGCGCTCATTTACCGCAGGTACCTCGATGACATTTTCATGATCTGGCAACATAGTAAGGAAGCATTTACCGAATTCCTGGCCATTCTGAATAATCATGATCCGAATAACAAACTAAAAGTTCAAATTGATGAGATGTCCGTAGATTTCCTGGATGTAACTTTATACAAAGGTATAAAGTATGAAACAACTGGTTACATAGACTACAAAGTTTATTTTAAGCCAACCGACTCGCATCAACTACTGCACAAGAAATCATTCCATCCACCGCATACTTTCAAGGGACTTGTAAAATCACAAATAATCAGCTTTCCATAGAAATTCGAGTGATAGGAAAAACTTTGAATCATCATGTTCGACCTTATTCAAAGCTCTCAGACCGAGAGGGTACTCTTCTCTGTTCCTACGTAAAATAAAGTCTGAAACTTTGCGTAATTTGGAACTCATTCCAGATAATGCCAGAAATTCCCGGCCTACCAAAATTTGTCATAATCGTCCGATTGTAGGTGAAGGAGGATCTCGGAAATGCGAAAAGAAAAGGTGTAAATTGGATGGTTTTCTTCCTTCCCAGAATACATTCACAAGCTATCAAAACAAAAGCAAATTCCAAATTCAGTCAATTTTAGATTGTGATTCTAAAAATGTCATTTATTTAATTTCATGCAAATTGTGTCAAAAGCAGTATGTCGGCGAAACTAAAAATCCACTAAGATGGCGTGCAACTAGACACCTTTCAGATAGTAGACTAGAGGAAGACACACATGTGGATGAACATTTTAATCTTCCTGACCATTCAGTCCCTCGTGACTTTGAAATTATGCCTATCGAACAGCTACCTCTTTCAGACACAACAGAGGAAACTGACAAACAAAGAAAACTAAGAGAATCATTCTGGATTAAACAATTAGAAACACAATGGCCTAGGGGCATAAATTCTGACCCAGGCCTCTTAGATCAAAGAGAGATTATCCCATTTACTCTCACATACAATCGGAAAAATGTTGAAATTGCCAAAATCCTAAAAGATGAATATCACAACTTACAGGACAATCTCAGACAACCTTTCAACATGCGCCCAGTAATTGCATTTAAGAACAATTCGAATCTACGTGACATCTTAGTAAAAGCCAAACTGAAATAGGTTTTCAAAAATACCACTCAGTGATTTATCATTGTGTGATAATTAGGCCATATGGCGTCTTTAAAACAAAATGACAATCTCAAGGAATAAAATAAACAAGAATTTTTTCAATTTTGAAAATTCTGAGCCAGAGCGTTTGACAATATCATATACATACTTGCCAGTGCCAGTTTCGTTATTTTATTACTCTATAAATCCACTTGTATATAACATTCGTCCACATCGTCAGGCAATCTATCAGTCCTTCATTAGATCCACCTAGTAAAAGGTATATAGAAATCTCATGAAGGGTTAAATTGAACCTATTATCACTTTTTGAATTGCATGATTGTTTGAGCAAGAAAACTGTCGTTCAGTCCATCCTTCCTCCCTCTATCCTGCCTTCCATCTATCCATTATTCAGTCCTTCCTCCCTTCATTCATTCACTCTTCACCTTATTCCTTCATTCCTTTCAGCCTTCCTTCCTGCTTTCCATCCACCTCAGTTCGTGCATTCGTTCGTTCGTTCGTTCGTTCGTTCGTTCGTTCATTCATTCGTTCACTCGCTCGTTCGTTCGTTCCTTCCTTCCTTCATTCGTTTGTTCGTTTGTTCGTTTATTCGTTTATTCGTTTATTCGTTTATTCGTTTGTTCGTTTATTCGTTCATTCGTTCCTTTCCTTTTTCCTTCCACCCTACTTCCTCCTTCCTCCCTCCCTCTCCATCCCTTCATTCATTCATTCCTCCCTCTTCATCCCTTCCTTCCTTCCTTCCGGCCTTCATCCCTTTCATCTTTCCTTCCTTCCATCATCCCATCCTTCCTTCAAGCTCTCATTCCTCCAACATTTCCTCCCTATACCATTCCTTACATCTTTCCCTCCATTCTTCCATCATGGTGGGTTGGTTTGCTGATTGGGTGGTGGATTGGATGGTTGGTTACTTGTTTGGGTGGATGGGTGGTTGGTTGCGTGATTTGTTGGGTGGGTGGATGGTTGGGTGGTTGGGTGGTTGATTGGGTGGAATGGTGGTTGGTTGGGTGGGTGATTGGGTAGCTATGTCCATCCTTCTTTCCTTCTATCCTTGTATCATTCAATCATGCGATTTTTTGTTCATCTATCAGTTTTAGGGAGAAAATTATTCACAGAAAATGACTTTATTCTCAAAGCAATGATAATCTTTGAAACCAATGCCCATGAAAACTGTTGACATTTGAGTAATTATATTACAAAGCAAAAACATTTAAAATCATAATTACTCATTCAGATCAAAGATTTTCAAACAAGGCCATCAATCACTTATTTCTTTTAAATGTTTTCTTTGCATTCCAAATTATTTATTATACTTTGAAAAGGTCACTTAAGTGCCTTTCAAATGACCTCATGGTTCACATCAAAGTCAGATTACTATTTCTCTTTGAACCATTGGGCAGTCCGCCGCTAAGCCATTGAAAGTAGCTCAATCTTTGACACCTTTCCAAAGTGAAACCAACTCACTTATCCAGAGCTCAATTAGTCAACAATACATTATTACAATGAATTATAACACCTTATTAGCGGCATGTGCCTCAAAGCAAACAACTTAGTAACTTTAAAGAAAATGATTAAGTCTCAAAAACATTCACTTGCCCAATAAATAGTAGGGCAAACTGTTGGACTGGTAGATTTGTCTAATAGGCTGCTGAAGAAGTGTATCAACACGAAACGTGTCCAGCCCTCTGACGATGTGAAAAATTTCATTACTGTGCATTCCTGTGTATTTCTGTGTATTCCTGTGTAGTACTGTATTCCTGTATTGCTGTGAGTAAGTTATAAAATTTATATTGTTATTTCTGTATTGATTGTTCTTAGGTATTAAATATTAACATGTCATTAATCATTGCTACCAACCATATTCCTTCCGTTTCAGCTCTGTAAGTTAACCCCTCTTGAATTAGAAAATAGAAAGACAGACCATCTGTCAAGATTTGTAAAGTGTGCGCCTGTTTACATTGTTAACTGTTTGACTGTCTGAGTGTATCCTACTGATTAAGTGATTAGTTGATGGTGTCTGACTTGATTGCGTGAATAAGTGATTGATTGTGATTAGTTGCTTGTTTGTCAGGTTGGTTGATTAATTGATTGAATGATTGAATGATTGCGTGACTAACGGGTTTATCGATTATGAGTATTTCTGATTGATTGATAGATAGATTGATTGGTTGTTTGAGTGTGTGAGTGACAGATTGAGGGCGCGACAGATTGATTAAAAGTGATTGAAATTGATTGAAATTGATTGAGATTGATTGGGATTAATTAAGATTAATTAAGATTGATTAAGACTGATTGAGATTAATTGAGATTAATCGAGATTGATCGAGATTGATCGAGATTGATTACGATTGATTAAGATTGATTAAAATTAATTAAGATTGATTGATTGACTGGGATTGGCCTGACTGTGAAGTACACTATGGCCAGACCGGGCAAAGGTAGACGAAGGGATGGTGCGGGATGTGAATCACATCACCACCCGTCTGCCCAAGCCCGCCTAGTCAAGGTGTCCTATATGGTGATCCAGTGTTTTCACCATATTAGTATTTTGAGCAACCAGCTCAGGTTGGATATTTTGCCTAATGGCTTAGGCCAGAAGGTAAGGGATCTAAGTAAGTTTCTGAAGCCGGCCCTGCCAAATGATGATATCCTCTTTGACATTTGGTCGGTGAACTCTGAGTGGGCAAAATCAATGGTGAGAATGCTGATTGGTCATTATAACTGTCAGCTAGGGTGTTTAAGGTCCCAGATCCTCTCCGCCCAAGACCATCCCGACGTTGACCTCGGCCTCGCTAAGTCCATTGCCATCCGCTGGGCCAAGAACAACCATGGTAGAAAGCTCAGTGGACGCGCTGTTGCAGCATTCTAAGATTTCATTAGGCCTATTGACCCACATTTCCGTTCGACTGTTGGCACAAAAAATGTTACGCCGAAGCGTAAACCAACAGTCGAACAGACATGTGTGGCTCCACCCTCCCAGGCTAGGAAGAGAGTAAGATCGCCCATTGAGGTTTCACCACCCCTTAAACGTCTAGATGCCAGACCGTCCCCATGTAATTATTCGCCTGTTAACCCGCTCTTGATCCCTCTCCCTGAATCGCCACCATCACCCCCTATGTCACCGTTTCCACATGATGATCTTGCACCTCTACCACTGCGCGTAGCTGGTGGAAGATCATCACGCAGAAAACGCTCTGAACCCGTTGTTAGTGTCATTTCGCCAGTAGACCCATCCTTGATTCCACTACCCGAATCCCCATCATCCCCTATGGCGCCATTTTCACCTGATGATTTTCCATCACTACCACAGCGTGTAGCTGGTGGAAAATCATCACGTGAAAAGCCACCTGTAGCAAAGATTCCACAACCTCGTTTCACACCATCTCCGTTTTGTAAGCCCAGAAGACCGACCCATCCCACTGAGCTAGAGAAGAACACCTTTAGGAAATTCCGGAACGAGTCTGTAAATAGACCCAATTGGCAGCTTCCCACTATTTGTAAAAAAATCTTGATTGTGGGAGCATCAAATCTCAGCAGAATCAATGTAGACCCGCATCCAGACATACAGGTGGCCTGCTTCCCTGGCCCATCTATTAATGACATAAGAACTGTCATTAATAGATACACAGGGTCAGTCCATCCTGAGAAACTGATCCTTAATATAGGTATCAATGACCGGAACAGTCCACTCTCAGACACTGAGACTCGACTGAGATTGATGTTTAGCATGATAAGAAAAACTTCCCTAAAACTATGATTTATTTCAGCCAATTAAACTTTTCAGCTACCTCGACCCCCAACCAGAAGGAAATTCTTGAGGCAATTAATCGAATTGCAGAGTCCCATAGGTCCAAGGTTACTGTCATACCACGCCTGCCAATCGCAGATTTCAGTGTGTGTCGTGACAATATACATTGGACTGAGGGGACTGCTAACACTATCTATAGCAATTGGCTAAATTTCCTTAATTTAAACCAGATTCGGGTCAGGGTAGCTGCCACTCAGAAATTGGACTAGGCAGTAATATTGTCAACCTAGCTGGTTCTCAGTTAAGCGAAACCGAAAAATCGCTGCTTAATTTTGGATTAACCTTTGTACCAACTCCGAAACCCAAAATTGGTTTGGATGCAGATTTAGAAAATGGCCTTATTGAAACTGGTGAATTTGGTCACCGCATCAAATTGGCAGATTTTTTTCAAAACTCCAATAGCAACATTCCACCATTCATTGAGAAAACTGGCTGGGCACCAAATTTGAAACTGGTTGACCCAGCAATCGGTGAAAGTATAAAACTGTACTCAGAGCGTATTAAAAATATAACATTTCCAAATGATCAGCAAAATTTATCTTATGAGCAGCGCCATGCCCTACAAGGGTTATCTAAAAATAATGCAATTGTTATTAAACCTGCGGATAAAGGATCAGCTACTGTAATAATGGATAAAAATAACTATATCAAAGAAGCACATAGACAGCTTAGTAATCCGAAACATTACCAAAAGCTAAAGGAACCACTTTGGCAAAATAACTGTAGCAAATTTAACGAAATTCTCCAAAAAATGGTTGATAACAAGAAGATAACTGAAAAGCAATTTAAATATCTCTTAGCAAAAGATGATTCGAAACCACGTACATTTTATCTTCTTCCTAAAATCCATAAGTATATTGACTCGTGGACCGACCCAATGACTCCACCAGGGCGACCCATTATTTCAGATTGTGGTTCGGAATCATATAGGATTAGTGAATTTATCGACTACCATCTTCAGCCAATTGCAAACAGACATTTTAGCTATCTGAAAAACACTGAAGACTTTCTAGCCCAGGTCTCTAAGATCTCGGTCCCTCCAAATTCATTCTTAATTACGATGGACGTCGATGCTATGTACACAAACATTGATATCGAAAAGGGTCTTAATTCAATTCGTAGAGCATTTGCCGACTACCCCGACACCAACAGGCCCGACAGAGAAGTAATAGCTCTATTGGAGCTGAGTCTGAAAGGCAATGACTTTGAATTTGCTGGTGAAATTTTCCAACAAATTTGTGGCTGCGCAATGGGTAAGCGTTTCAGCCCAGGTTTTGCTAACCTTTACATGGCTGAGTGGGAAAAGGAAGCACTCAAAAGGTGTCCAAATCAGCCACTCATTTAGCGCAGGTACCTGGATGACACTTTCATGATCTGGCAACGTACTAAGGAAGCATTTAATGACTTTTTTAGCCATTCTGAACAATCATGATCCGAATATCAAACTAAAAGCTGAAATTGATGAGAGGTCCGTAGATTTCCTGGATGTAACCTTATACAAAGGTATAAAGTATGAAACAACAGGTTACTTAGACTACAAAGTTTATTTTAAGCCAACCAACTCCCATCAACTACTGCACAAGAAATCATTCCATCCACCGCATCCTTTCAAGGGACTTGTAAAATCACAAATAATCCGCTTTCATAGAAATTCGAGTGATAAGAAAAACTTTGAATCATCATGTTCGACCTTATTCAAAGCTCTCAGACCGAGAGGGTACTCTTCTCGGTTCCTATGTAAAATAAAGTCTGAAACTTTGCGTAATTTGGAACTCATTCCGGATAATGCCAGAAATTCTCGGCCTACCAAAATTTGTCATAATCGTGCGACTGTAGGTGAAGGAGGATCTCGGAAATGCGAAAAGAAAAGGTGTAAATTGGATGGTTTTCTTCCTTCCCAGAGTACTTTCACAAGCTTTCAAAACAAAAGCAAATCTCAAATTCAGTCAATTTTAGATTGTGATTCTAAAAATGTCATTTATTTAATTTCATGCAAATTGTGTCAAAAGCAGTATGTCGGCGAAACTAAAAATCCACTAAGATGGCGTGCAACTAGACACCTCTCAGATATTAGACTAGGGGAAGACACACATGTGGCTGAACATTTTAATCTTCCTGATCATTCAGTCCCTCGTGACTTTGAAATTATGCCTATCGAACAGCTACCTCTTTCAGACACAACAGAGGAAACTGATAAACAAAGAAAACTAAGAGTATCGTTCTGGATTAAACAATTAGAAACAGAATGGCCTAGGGGCATACATTCTGACCCAGACCTCTTAGATCAAAGAGAGATTATCCCATTTACTCTCACATACAATTGGAAAAATGTTGAAATTGCCAAAATTCTAAAAGATGAATATCACAACTTACAGGACAATCTCAGACAACCTTTCAATAAGCACCCAGTAATTGCATTTAAGAAAAATTCGAATCTACGTGACATCTTAGTAAAAGCCAAACTGAAATAGGTTTTCAAATATACCACTAAGTGATTTATCATTGTGTGATAATTAGGCCATATGGCGTCTCTAAAACAAAATGACAATCTCAAGGAATAAAATAAACAAGAATTTTTTCAATTTTGAAAATTCTAAGACAGTGCGTTTGACAATATCATAAACATACATACATACATACATACATATATGGCAGGTGCATCCACAGATAGTCCCATATGAATCGTCAGTGTGTCAGTATATCAGACATGTGAAAACTGGTCGGCCAATCCTTGACTTATAGTCTTGGTGCGGTGGTCCAGTGGAAAGATGCTTGGTTGCTGATGCTATGCGGAGTTGCAGAATGGCGGTTCGATCGCCCGACCGGGAGATGGTGATCAACAAATTAAACTAATGGGTGCATGACTGTCAGCTAAGTCAGCACATGGAAATTGAAGCCGCACGTTGCCAGTGCGTCAATAAAATAAAAATACATATACTGCCAGAGCCGTGCTGGAGTCAGAGTACAATAGGCATAAAAGCCTAGGGTTGAATTGTGGCAGGTGCATCCACAGATAGTCCCATATGAATCGTCAGTGTGTCAGTATATCAGACATGTGAAAGCTGGTCGGCCAATCCTTGACTTTTAGTCTTGGTGCGGTGGTCCAGTGGAAAGATGCTTGGTTGCTGATGCTATGCGGAGTTGCAGAATGGTGGTTCGATCCCCCGACCGGGAGATGGTGATCAACAAATTAAACTAATGGGTGCATGACTGTCGGCTAAGTTAGCACATGGAAATTAAAGTCGCACGTTGCCAGTGCGTCAATAAAATAAAAATACATACATACATACATACATACATATATGGCGGTTCGATCCCCCGACCGGGAGATGGTGATCAACAAATTAAACCAATGGGTGCATGACTGTCGGCTGGATAGCATGTGGAAATTGAAGCCGCACGTTGCCAGTGTGTCAATAAAATATCCACAGATAGTCCCATATGACTCGTCAGTGTGTCAGTATATCAGATATGTGAAAGCTGGTCGGCCAAACCTAGACTTTGTCTAGGCGCGGTGGTCCAGTGGAAAGATGTCTGGTTGCTGATGCTATGCGGAGTTGCAGTATGGCGGTTCGATCCCCCGACCAGGAGATGGTGATCAACAAATTAAACTAATGGGTGCATGACTGTCGGCTGGATAGCATGTCGAGATTGAAGCCGCACGTTGCCAGTGCGTCAATAAAATAAAATACAAATACTGCCAGAGCGTGATGGGGTCAGAGTACAATAGGCTTAAATGCCAAGGATTGAATCATGGCAGGTGCATCCACAGATAGTCCCATATTAATCTTAGCTGAAATAACATGGTCAGGGAGGCTGCTCCAAACCAGTGTAGCATGTACAATGAATGGATTTTTGCGGAGCGATGCTCTTGGGTCTTTGTGGATATATATTTATTTTTTAATTGCCATGGTTCCTAGATCTTGATGTCATGTCGTTCCACATTTTTATAAAATCACATGAGCTTGGATCATACTTCCCACTGATCATCTTGTACATCTCTATCAATTCTCATTGAACGCGTCTGTGACTCAGTGTTGGGAGCTTCATTTTTTAGCCTTTTCGAATGGCTTAAGTCCTTCTTTCCAGGAACTTGCCTGGTTGCCCTCCTTTATACAGCTTATAGTTGTTCGATGTGTTTGATTTTGTATGGGCCCAGACGGAACTAGCATAATCTAAGTGCACTCTTACCAGTGATTTATATAATGGAATGAATGTCTTCTCATCCATGGAATGAAAGGCTCTTCGGATCATTGAGAACATGGATGTTGCCTCCTTTGCTTTCTCACTGATATGCTTCTCGAAGGAGAGTTCTTCATCGGTTATTACACCCATGTCCTTCTCCTCTTTTACTATTTTCAGAGATTATGCCTGTAACTGATATTTATAGTCACTGTCTGGACTAATTTCCCGAAATGTATTTGCATGCACTCGTCAGGGTGGAACCGTAAAAGCTATGTATCACTCCACTGTGATTGTGTTTCAAAGTCACTTTTGCAGTATCTCCATGTTTTCTTTAGATTTGATTATCTTGAAGACTTTCTTGTCATCTGCAAACATTGAATTAAGTATATCTGCTAGACCATTGATAAATATAACGAATAGCAATGACCTGAGAACAGATGCTTTAGGAATTCCAGATGTGACATCAGCCAAGTTAATCTGTATTCGCTGTTTCCTATCATGTGTAACCTCCGGGGCGACACGCTGGTACACGACTTCCTCACATTCCGCGGCACCGCAAGTACACTGTGCATTGGGGTGAGGGTGCTGGTTAGCTAGTCTCGGGGTGACAGAACGGGATTCATGCCTCTCCGGTTCGTACATAGACCAACTTCGAGAGTCGGTGGAACGTTCACGTTCCAGTGTGGCCATGCAAAAGTTGAACCACACCATCTCGGCCTGGCTGTTGGTGTCACCGGTATGACGGTCCATTATCATAAAATTAGAGGAGATACATAAAAATATTAGAACGAAACAATGGTACTCGTTTACGTCTAATTGTGAAGGAAAGTATGTAAGAGCGGAAGGGTGCTGTTATTTAACCTGGTCCTCAGGCAATAATGAAGCTGTCAATGACCAACTGCAGCTAGAGACGCTAGATGAAAATGATATATTAAACAGACCTATAACGAATGAAGGAATCTCAAAAGCCATGCAGCGTTTAAAAAATAATAAAGCTGCTGGATCAGATGACATAATAAAAGAATATATCAAGTCTACAGAACACTTTATGATCAGCATATATAAACACTTATTTAATAAAATACTCGATTCAGTAAACTTTCCCGATGCTTAACTGAGGGTATTATAATACCGATTTATAAACGAAAAGGTGACGCAAATGATCCCCAAAACTACAGCTGTTTAGGAAAACCTTTTACATCAATAGTAAGCAACCGTATTAATGAATTATTAGAAAAATACAAGTAAATTATCAGAAAATCAAGCAGACTTTAGGAAGGAAATTCCACCACAGACCATATATTCAGACTGTCCGCACTAGTAGAATTATTTAAAAATAAAAGAAAGCGACTATTCTGCTGTTTCGTAGATTTTGAGAAAGCCTTTGACTGGACAAAGCCGCTACAGCATAACATAACTAGTAAAGTATTTAAAGTCGTATAGAGCATGTATAAACGCATAAAATCAATAACAAAGTTAAACAACAAATTTTCGGATGGCTTTACTTACAAATAGGGAGTAGGTCAAGGCGAGAACCTCTCACCAACCTGTCGCCAGTGCTCTTCTCCATATACTTAAATGACGTCGAACATTTCCTTAGCAACCAAAACTGTAAATCCATAGAACTAGGTAATACAGAAGATGAGCTAGAAACCTTACTTAGACTTTTAATACTCCTCTATGCCGACGATACACTACAATTATACTAGCAGAAAACGCAACTGACCTCCAGCGGATATTAAATGCAGTTGAACATTATTGCAAATTGTGGAAACTAAAAATAAATGTAGACAAAACAAAGATTATGGTCGTTAGTGGGGCGGATATGTAACACATTTGAGGTAAGATGTTCCATTCTGGCAGAAAGCATGACATTTGGCATATAGGTGGTTTACGGTATGCTGAACAAAATTGGATGCGGTGCCACGTGATTCTACCAAGGAAACCCATTCAAAATGGCGGATTCAAAATGGCCGCCTTCCCAGCGGAAAATTCGCATTACTCAAGCTCTAGACGGAGTAGAGAGACGGGATTAATGTAAAATTAGGGTTTTCATGGGTCAATCGTTATAATTCTACTCACTATAATACTCTAAATTTGTAAATATCAATCCTTCCATAGCGACCACCTGTGTTTGATGTCAAAAGACGTTGGCTCTTTAAGATGTGTTATCTAAAAGATCCATCTCTTGAGAACAAAAGCAATATAGCATCTAGAAATAGTTTTAATTACTTGATTTCTTAATATCGAACCAAGTAATGGTCGTTATAGATACGTTCAATTATCCTATTAGAGTATGGCTATACATGATGCTGTTGATTGTTGAATCATGATTCACAGACGTCACACGCACTGTGCACCGCATGAGCACAACTGTGTACAAAGTAAGTTGGATTTATAGCATTTGCATCTGCCAGTGCAATTACTTTTGCAAGCACATTTCACGAGTTCCCGGCATGCCTTAGATGTGTCTGCAAGCAAACCCCATTGCGGTGACCAAGTGTCTCCATCTCTGACCCAACCCCAGTACGACAAACCTCTCCAGCGTGTCCATGTCATTGTCACACAGAGACGCCGGGGCATCAGACAGTCTCCTAAATAGTGACTTGAATAGATCTGAAGTCCTCCAAACTTCCCATGCTGTCTTCTTGCCAATCCCACAAAATGCAGACACAGTGTCACACCCAGAGAAAGCATGCATAACTAGCAGTCCTTGTGACGCTTCTGCACCCAAAACCGTTGCAATGCCATGAGCTCATACATAGCGGAAGGTCTTCCCATGGCCAAATGCGACCCAGAGATCACACCCATGAAGAAAGTTTGCTGTCCATATGGCTAGGACTACGACGTCTGTATCTGTAGCATGAATCATTATTGTTCGATAACCTTGGTGATATGCATGGAAGGCGTGAAGCAACATTCTACCATCTGCTTCATCTTGCATGCATGGCGCGAGTTGTGAGACGTCATGCTCTGGCCTCATCAGCACGTTTTTCTCACATGTTGTGACGAGTATCTTTCCTTCTGGTAGCTCGAATGAGTCCAATGTATGGGCCTGTTTTGTTTGCATCAACTCGTAGGACAGTTTTTCAATTTGGAGGGAGTCTTGTACTCGATGCAGCACGAAGAGGTTCACCATGTCCCCGTAATTCTCTAGCGTGTGTCTTCAAGCTTCCAGCCTTATACACGTCCCATACAACATCCAATTTTTTAACCGTCTGTAGTTGTCTAGCAATGTGTGGGAGGAAGACGTGCTCTGCAAAATCTCCAAATGTGTTCACAACCACGTTTGATTTCTTGGGATCTAGATTATGCATCATAGCTGCTCCGTCAATGATCTTCACTCCAACCTCTGGACATTCAGCTGCACGAGCTACTAATGCTTCCAAACATCCCATCAGATCTGATTTGCTGCCTTGGCGCATTGCGTTGCTCTCAGCAAGTGATGGGGGCCATGGATGATTCTCATGCTCAAAGAATGAATCACGGTCTCCGTCGCTGGATTGGCAGGAAATGTACAGTCTAGAGAATAACTGTACATCTCTCTTCATTGCAACAAGCATCTTGTTGGTTCTGCTACTCTTCCTCTGTTTTGATTTGAACAAAGCCAAATTGTTCTTTTGGATTGGGTCATATACCGATTTTGATGATACAGATAGTCGATCTGCGACGAATGCGTGGTACTGTCTCATGCCTAGTTATTCTGCTGTTTGGATCGCATTCACTACAGACTCTGACATAATGACTTTGGTATCTAGGGTCACTAAGTCAACCCTGTCATCTAAAAATGGATTTTCCATTTCCTCGATTGCATCAATAAGACAAATTGTGTCTAAAGCAAACAATTTCTGCTTACTCGGAATCTGCTCATGGTGACAGTTATCATTGATATTTCTGTGTGTATGTTTCACTTCGTTCTGAGGGGTTGGGGTGGGGTGGTGTTGGGGTGGGTGGGCTTGGCAGGAGGCAAACGGTCAAATCACTTGCAACGCACCTCCTCTGAAACCGTTGCACGGAACTCACCCAATTTGATATCTGAGTTACCCATATGATTGCGGAGTGCAAGAGACCATTTAGATTTGGCTCCGCCACCAGGGGGCAGGGGAGGCTTCAAAAGGTCAAATTTTAACTGCACTTCCGTCTTCCTCCTGCGGAAAATGTAACCCAACACTTTCCGCATCTACACAACCTTCTTTCCTATGTAAAACGGCAGTGGTAGGTTGTAGCACCTCCGCTGAAACAACGTTTTTGCAAGCACCACGTTCCACCACCACGGCACTTAACACATGGTGTCACCTGGTGTCCTTTGGCGGCTTGCAACTCACATCAGCAGTGATTCCGAGGAAAGCACCCATTCAACATCATGGATCCACAAGAAGAAACATCGTACAAGGAAAAGAAATGTCCCACAGTGCCATTACTTCTTCTGCATTTCAACTTAGCATCCCTTGTCGTGGTTTAAAAAGTTCACCCAGTTAGCCCTTATCCGTGAAAGTGAGAATCCTATCCACAATGCAGTATACACCAACACAGCTTATGCAGAATCAGCAACAGCGCCACCACCACTGATACCCCCGACCCAGTCATCGCCCAAACAATCACAGCAGCAGTGATGACGAGTCGGCCCTTTCCACACTCAGCCACCAACTGCACTCATGGAAGTTATTCGCAAACAAGCCGACTATATACAGAATAATACCGCACCACCATCACTGCCTCAAATGGTATCATTGGAGATTCTTCCGCAGGCTCACCATAAAGTGATATACAAGGGTGCCTGTCTGTTTAGTGGAATTTCCACCAGTGCCACTGGTTACTGGAGCTTCCATCACCGTCTTTAACAAGCACTTATATGAGAGCATCCGACCTCATAAGAAGCCACCCATTAGGCCTACACACATCTTTTTACAAACAGCTACGGGAGCAGATGTACCTGTGGCTGGCATAGCAAATTTCGTTATACAGATAGAGGAGATGCAATTCATACAGCGATTTGTTATCGCCTCCATGCAAAACGATGCCCTGCTTGGTTCTGATTTCCTCAGTGCCAGCGAAGCCGTCATACATTGTAAGCAACAGGAACTAGATATACATGGCCGACGAGTACCCCTTGGACCGGAATCATCATTATATGATACGTGTGCGGTGATATTAGCGACCACTGCCACAGTTGAGCCAGGACAGGAAAGGATCTTTTGTGCCACTGCACCACAATTAGGAAAGAACACTCACACAGCCATGCTGGAACCGGACCCTGAATATATGCTCGCCTCACAATGCGCCAGTCTCCGCATCATCATAGACACCACCAACAAGGAACATATTCCGTTCTGCGTATTCAATGGCACAGCAGACCCAATAACACTTGAATCAGGAGTCCATTGTGGCCATCTGGTGGGTGTGATATTACTGGAAACAGCCCCAACCGCAAACACAACAACAACAACAACAACGTCTGATGATTTGCCCGAACAGCTACATGACCTATATTTATGTGCCACAGTTGGATTGATGCAATCCCAAAAATTACCAGTAAGAAAATTTCTCATCAGTAGACATGGACCTCAGAGAAACTCATCTAGTACGACACTCCATTGACACTGAAAACAACCGACCCATATGTCAACCCATTAGATGTCTCCCGGTTCATAAGGAAGCGGAGGCACACCAACAGGTAGAGGACATGTTGCGGACCAGAAAAATTGAGACATCAGCAGCCCCCTGGGCCAGTCCCATTGTACTAGCAGGCAAAAAGGACGGATCTTTGTGGTTTTGTATAGACTACCGCCGCCTTAATGATCTTAGCATCAAGGACGCCTATCCGTTACCCCGGATTGACCAGCCCTTAGATTCCTTGTCCGGAGCCAAGTGGTTTTGTACCCTTGATTTAGTGAGTGGGTACTGGCAGGTAGCCATGGATGAGGCTGACATGGAGAAGACCGCATTCGTATGCAGAGACGGTCTTTTTCAGTTCCACAATATGCCCTATGCCTTGTGCAACGCTCCTGAAACTTTCGAGCATCTCCCTGAGCAGGTATTAACTACCCTGCAATGGGAAATTTGTCTGTGTTACATTGATGACGTTATCGTCTTTGGTCCAACATTTGAGCAAACTCTTTACAACTTAGACACCGTGCTATCAAGATTCCGCATGGCTAACTTGAAGCTCAAACCCAAGAAATGTCATCTCTTCAGACAGAGCGTCGAGTTCCTGGGACATGTCATATCCAGTGACGGAGTGACCACCCAACCATCAAAAACAAAAGCCATGGTGGAGTGCCAGACCCCTGAGTCTGTCACGGAAACTAGGATCTTCCTTGGTCTCTGTCAATACTATCGTCCATATATCCGTCATTTCAGTGAGATTGCATCACCTCTCTTTAAGATCACCGAAAAGCATCGACACTTCGAGTGGACGAGTGAGTGTGAAGGTTCCTTCAGGGCGTTGAAGGAACTCTTGACGACCACTCCTATTCTCGCTCATTCTAACCCTAACCTCGATTTCATCCTGGACACCGATGCGTTAGTTTACGCTATTGGCACAGTTCTATCTCAGGTCATGGAGGATGGAATGGAGCAGGTACTGGGTTATGGTTCACATACTCTAAATAAAACAGAGAAATGTTACGCGAACACCAAGCAGGAATTACCGGCTGTGGTCTACTTTGTCAAGTACTATAAATACTTTCTGTCCGGTCGCCCATTTACCCTCCATATGGGTCACACTTCCGCAAACTTAAAAATCTGGAGGGCCAGGTAGGGAGGTGGCAGGAATCCCTGCAGGCTTTTAACTTCAATGTGGTTCATAGACCCGACAAACTGCATGGAAATGCTGACACCTTGAGCAGAATCGGGCTTGAGAATGAACCTGAAGTAGCCACCACTGTGCCACATACAACATAGCCATCTCCGGTGTTCCCCGAATTGTGGTGCATAGAGTGGAATACTGAGAAAGTCGCTCACGAACAAGCAACATGTGTGCAGACACGAAATATATACGCGTGGTTCCAGGTGGGATATGTCCTCCCCAGGAATCTGTTACACCATTATCCACAACAGCCAAGTACTACTACCAGCGGTTTGAAAAATGCCATATGCATTGTGGCGTTCTCTACATTAATAACTGCATTGTGATCGCCAAGCATTATCGGAATGGAATAGTGCAACAATTACATGATAACGCTGGTCATCTAGCTGTTGAGCGGACATTAACTAGAATAAAACAGAGATTCCACTGGATCGGAATTCGCGATAGTCTAAAGGCATGGGTCGCCAAATGTGTCCCATGTCAAAGATGTGCTGTTGACCTGCACCATTCCGCACCATTACAAGTAAAAATCGTTGGTGCACCGTGGGAGCGAATGGTTATTGATGTGCTTGGACCCTTGAATACGATGGATGATGGAAACAAATACATCCTTGTATTACAAGATTATTTTACGAAGTTGGTGGAAGCATTCACTCTGCCAGACCAAGAGGCATCCACAATCACAGAGGTCTTGGCAAGCAATGTGTTCCGCCAGTTTGGAATGCCTTATGAGCTGCACTCTGATCAAGGAAGTAATTTTGAGAGCCGGCTGATCTCCGAGCTCTGCAAATTGTTTCACATCATCGAAACAAGGACAACTCCGTATCACCCCCGCAGTGACGGGATGCTGGAGAGATTCAATCGAACTCTAGCGGAGATGCTTACTAAAGAAACACACCTTGATTGTCGAGATTGGGATCTACGACTCCCATATGTGCTCATGCCACACCGCACTTCAGTACATTCCAGCATGGTTTATACCCCTGTGCAGTTAATGTTAGGAGATGAATTAGTCTTGCCACTGGATCTGGCCATGCGCAGGATTCCGGGGGAGAAAAATTCACCATCTCTCTATGTAGAGCTCATGCGGCAGTGGATAGAACAGACTCATGAGCTAGGGAAAGCAACGTTATCCACTGCACATCAGCGTCAGAAAATATGACACGACCGGAGGGTGCATGGAGATCCGTCTGAAGTGGGAAAAATGGTTTGGATACACAATTCGTGATGATCTGCAAACGTGCTGAGTAAACTGAGTTACCAGTGGAAAGGCCCCAATGTGGTAATAGGTAAGACGTCGGACGTGACCTACCATATCCGGGCTTCAGATGGCCTGAGCTCAATCATCCACTTTGATCAGCTTAAACCATGTGTCAGTGATGACCCCGTACCAGAGCTCGGACTGGGCATTCCACATGGCACCGGTACCCAGACGGAAATCTCTACGGAGATGAGTATTCCCGACGTTAGTCTAGAGCACCACGGTGCCAGTTCGACCCTTCTTCTACCAAGCCAGTAGTCTGGTGAACACACAACTAACGCTGAGGACGATGACGAGATATGTACTCGCCCTCTCCCTCCTCAGTGCGAGTCTACTCGATCTGGGAAGTCGTATCTGAAGACTTTCTCATTTGTGTTGTCCAAGGGGAAGGACGGAAAAGTTGTTCCGCCGACCTCTTCCCATTCCCACCCACTTCATGCTATACTACCATTATAGAGTTATCACAGGCAGAAGCTGAAGCCGACCTGGGCCATGCTTCTTGTGGGGTGGAACATGTAGTGAATAGCATGGAAGTGCAGAGGCGGGATGAGGCTTTCGCTCGTTTTAGAGAACAGCAAAACTGCACAACTTGGCATACCTGACCACGTCCCGAAACCACGCAACCATGCCCCACCCAAGGTGCTGCCCGACAACTCACAGCACCACCACCATCCCATCTCCAACGCGCAACTCTTATATATGCACCAAGTTCGGACATCATTCGTCCTGTCCACTTCACACTCCACTCGTCGTCTGTAGACCGTCACTCTTCAGATATGACAGAGTCAGCTGTTACAGAGGAGGTGGCATCCCGCACCGCAGCAACCAACTCTCCTCCCCCCACCCACAGGTGGTGGCAGTGAAGCAGCCTATTCGGCAGACTCTCGACTCGAATTTTCCCGGTACATAAAAACTATGACAGAGTACCAACCATCGTGTAATGGGCGATGACCACTCTCCCACTCCAAGGGCAACCCTCACCAAAAACGCCCGCCAAAGCCCCATCGTGAGCAGTCAGATCATCACACCAGACACAGAAATCCAAGAGCACACAGAACACACACCTGCCTGCAAGGCTGGATACGTCAATTCGCCGTTGAACGAATACTACATACATATCCGGTTATAGAGAGGATATAACGGAGACAATCAACACCAGCAACAACAATATATAGCACGCACCTAATGTTTTAAATCGAAAAAGTTAGAGACACGATTTTCTGCAACATTCCCTCTCGGACAGATGTGGGAAGTATATCACTTCCCGCAATCCCGACTTTTCCACAACCGCAACAGACTTGGAATTCACCAGCATGGAAACCTGGATATGCCCAATCCGCAGTACACCAGCGTCACACAGCAGCCCGGACTTCCTGACAACAGTACACTACCACCATCAACACTAGTCAACATTTCCCGCAATCACCTTCTTATCTGGTTTACGGAAAACTGATCATATGGAAAGAAGCACACCGCAGCCAACTACAGTACATGCTACGGGGGGGGGGGGTGGAACCTCCACCCCTTCGCGCCCGCCACCCGGAAACGTCGTACGGAAATAGTTAATAACATAATACTTCATTCACACGTAATAACAGTCAATATTATTAAGAGAGCAAGATGCCCGCAGTCTGTCATCCGTCGCGAGTAGGATTTTGCTACAGAAAAGTTGAATTCGATAATGGATTGATTCAAGTTATGACAGCACCCATCTTCGTCTTCCATGCTCTATAGTAACTCTGTCCCGCCCACAGGTTCGGCCATTACAGAGTGAAATACATCATGTCCGATAAAGTTGACACCGCACTTCACTTACTCACTTTCCCCTCCCCTGTGTAATAAAAACGTCACCACTCACAACAGCGCAAGACCATCCACAGAAAACCAGCCACGCGTATCAATGAAAATCACCAACACCACAGAAACATAGACACTCAGGATGACAGCATTCATAATCTCCATGCGACGGCAGTGTTATTATAAACTGTGGCACACATTTTCCGAGCTGTATTATAATAAATTAAGTTTGGTTTAGGTAGCGATGGGACTAATCCTACCCACAGAGGAGGATTCTTGGCAGTCCACCCACTCGGAAAACAGAGTCCAGCTTGGGGGTGTTAGTAAACTTAATTTCCGCAAGTAATGGATCTGTTTATACCAAACAATGATTATAGACAACTATACTGTCCTAATTTTGATTAAGAACACCATCGTTCTACCGTGTATACAGATCATTAGCGCACTTGCCAATGAAGCGGCATCAAATCTTCGACAGTATAATATCAAGGAGAATTTCAAATGTTCTCTTACCTACATATTCCTGCACAAGATCGACACGGGCTGGAATACATTCTTACAGACAAAACACAGATGCATGTATAAGATCACGCGCATATAGGGATGCTGTTCTGTGGAACAGAGTTGAAAACATATATTTCCATCTTTCGCATCAACAACGAATATTCATCAGCATCAGTACTCCGCCATTACGTAAAAGTGTCTGATCAACCACGTGCTTTCACAACAGAGAACCACGTGACTATCACTTCTATTTCCAGTAATTTGGATCAAAGGCTTTAAACCCAAGAGCCGCCCAAAATGCGCAATTACCACGGCGTGATGGAGGAGGTGAGAGCGGTTGACGCTGACGTCACCACGATCTCCCACACCCCATCGGGTGCTCCAGCCTGGAATTAAAACAGGCAAGTTTATACGCATCCAATCTGTAAAACCGCTTCACACTAATTAAAAGGTAAACTTCCACAGGAATAAGTAGTTCCGAATTTTTACGTTGATCAGAGACTTTCCCGTCGAGTGAAGACGAAAGTGATATACATTTCTTCCTATAATTATAATTACTCCCTTTACACAGGAGGAAAATTCATATGACTCCAGGTTTAATAAATCAAAGCTTTCTTTATAAGGCGTGGCCGAATCACCCTGTAACTTTTGGGTGTGGTCATCCTTCCTCTTGTGACATCACCAAAAAGTATAAAAGGAGGAGATCGCACACTGAAACTTCGTCTTCCCGTCAAAACTCGACACAAGGGAAGCACAAGCATTAGGCTACTTTCATGTCGCAAACCAAATTCTGCTGTTTTTCTTCTTATTATTAATTTATCACTTCTATTATATATTACTTTGCCTGGAGAGTTATGAAGATCTAGGAAAAGTTAGATTAGGCTAGGCAGTCCACACCACCATTAATATGAGGAAAAAGATGTCATTTGCCGAGGACCTTGCCTTGTCCATCAGTTCGGAAGTATCGATGCCAGTATTATCCGGAAAGAAAGATCGGTGTTCAGTATTTCAGCTCAATGGACAGCCATGTAGGTGCGGCTTCTCCCGTAATTCGGACTTGCCACTACACATTAATCCACACGTTGACGGATAAACATCGTGTGCTTGTAGTTACATTACAGCCTGTTGAACAAAGTGAAAACGTTGAAGTGCTAGCCGTTCGTTTTGAAACTAGACATCCTATTAATGTGCTTCCTACGAAGAAGATGGCCAAAACTAAATGTACGAAATGGCGACAATCAGATTTCCTGCACTATCGACCAGCAACAGTAACCTCCGCATCCACAACATAGCACTCCTTGAGCCACTACGCCACCATCACCACGGAACCAGCAGCATCATCAGTACCGGCAGCAACTACAGTGACGGTACCAGCACCACCTGCAGTTTCCACTCTGGCAGCAGCCGCATCAACGCCACCATCCGCATCATGCACAACATCAGTATCAGCATCCGCATCCATAATCGGCCGGCCCATTTCAGTAGATATTACGATGTCTGCGCCAGAACCAGTGTTACAGGACATTTCGGATAGATCTACGTCTCCTTGTAGCCTTATCATTTAAGAGGAGATTGGCCTTATGGAAGCAATCCCGACCACCGCATCACGAACCAGCATCACCGAACACCCACGCAGCAGCAGCACACCAACGGATCCAGCCATATGGAAGACAACAACACCAGAACGTCCTTACGCTGGGAAGAAATGTATAGCACACTCATAAGAGATCCGTGCCATGCCAAGGACGACCGCGAGTAAACTTCTGAAGTCCACACAGATCCGGAAGCTATCTGCCAGCACCACATCTGCAACAGCATCAGTCGCAGCATCCACAAAGACATCACCATTCGCGGTACCCAGACACGCTGGGGTAACTTCGATGTTTGTGGGCACTATTGCCGAGGTTGCAGCAGGATTTATCAATAGTTGTGCGAAACACAAAACTTATTATTATGTTTATTTTTGATACACTTTTCTTATTTATTATATATGGTTTTAAAAATCGAAACCCAGTCCCTAGGCTGACTACAGTCATCCTACACTCAACACTGCTGCGCAGTATTCTTACGTAGCTGTGTCTCACTATAAAATAATAACTGCAGATTCTTTCTTGTGTTGTAAACACGTCGTGTGCGACATAGGTACACAACACACCATAGCGAATATGTCGTAATCCTGTCATGCTACGCTGGGGCTGCCTGATGAACTAGTCTTTTTACTTTATTATTATATCTTAATTTTCTTATTATTTTTAAACCCCACATCAGTATGACAGGGTGGATTTGAGGCGGCGATAGCTGCTTGTGCGGAATCCGCACTGTATGCATCCATTTATATAATCAGAATGCATACCACTAAAATATATATATATATATATATATATATATATATATATATATATATATATATATATATATATATATATATATATATATATATATATACACACTTATGGTACTTTGTGGGACATTGTGTGTTTTGGTACTTTGTGGGATCTTTGCTTTCTCATAGGAATTTTGGCTTAAAATTCAGAATTAAGGTAGTTTTGATATCCGTAATAATAAATATAAAAAGAAGTATTGATTATACTTAAGTTTGTATAAAACCTTGTGGGTCACCGATTTTATGACTTTGTGGGTACTGACGCAAATGACCCACAAAGCACCCAAAGTAATATACAGTATATGACTTTGTGGGACACTACATAAAATGACCCATAAAGCACCGGGATGATCTGTTAATATAATACATGTAATATATGTTAGCAGCAGCAGTAGCTGCCACTGCTGCTGCCACGGTTGATGATGACTGCCACTGTTGGCGCTGCCGACACCGACCTTGCCAACAAAACACCCCACTGACATTGCCAAGCCTGATGCAGCCATTGATAACAATCTCAATTAAGCTAGCAAATAAAAAAAGTATTTGAAAGGTAAAAAATAAATAAATTATCTAATGCCTATAATGACGAATGTCATAAGTTAACTCGGGGTGTTGAAATTTGCAGCCAGTTCAGAAAACGCGCAAGATATGTCATTGCGGTAACATAATGAATCCAATAGCAGAGAAAGACAAATCAACATCATTACATTTCACTTTTCGCATTCAAATATTGTATACCTTAGCCCGTGGCAGAGTCCATTCAGTTGTTACAAAATTATACCTTAAGATAGAATCATAGAAAAGATAGCTATTAAAGGTAATTAATGTTCAAAAAGATACTGACAGCAATAAACTTATCTGAAACCATTCCAAGTAAAAGATGTGTTTAAGAAAGAAATATTATAAAATGCATAAAAGAAACAGTGTGAATATATTTCTGTGTAATGCTTTATGAAGAATTATCATGGAAAAGAAAATAGATAGTCATATTATGTATTACTAGTCAATACATTGTCATAACATATATGTGAACAAACCATAAACAATCGTGGACACTATCGTGGCTATAAGATCGAGCGACCAATTAACCGACTTATACTAGTTGCAAATTGCAACCAAAATGTAAATGAAATAAGCCATACTAAAAATAAAAATAGGTTAATCGCCTAGTATACTAGAATATCAGCAGCATCATCATCATCGGCAGAAGCAACAGAAGCAGTAATTGATAGGAAGCTCAATTAAGATAGCAAATGAAAAAGAATTTGAAAGATAAAAATAAATACATTACCTAATATCTATTGTGAAGAATGTTTTACAAGTTAACTCAGGATGTTGACACTTGTTGAAAGCACAGAAAACATAATGAGCTATATCATTGCTGTATCATAATGAATACAATATCAGACAAAGACATATCAACATCATTACATTTCAGTTTTAACATTCAGATCGTTTGTACCTCAGAAGCCGGCAGAGTCCACCCAGCTGTCATTAAATGCATGCCTTGAGATAGGAAAGACAACTATGGATCGAAATTAATATTTAAAATAATACTGGCAGCAACAAACATAGCATGAACCATTCCGTTATTAAAATATGTATATAAATAATGCATACAGGAAACAGCAATATGAATATGTCATTGCAATGCTTTATGAAGAATGATCATGGAAAAAAGAAAACAGATAGCCATATTATATACACGTAGTTGGTCACGTTAAAACAGGTGGGGCCTCTGTAGTGCAGATTACATGCATTGACATATATAACAACAAGTGCAATCAAATAAAGAGGTAAATATGATTAGAAACATAATACGAAAAAAATTTAAAATGATTTAAAATCAAAAAAATAATATTAAATGTTTAAAAGCAATTTATTTTTATAATAACACTAGTTCTCTATTGCTCGAATACTACCTGTTGTGATGGGTTGAAAACCTTGTATGCGAGATCAAAATCTACTCAGTATCCTTGATCTGTAATCGCCTGATGGGCTTATCCCTCCCAGCCATGTACGAAGCACTACTCCTAGTTAAATAACTAGTAGAACTCACTGATTTTTAAAGTCAAGCCACTGAATAGTAAATAATGTTCTATCCTCTAGGCATTGATACTGTTTGTTGTCGGAAACAGTTGGATAGTAGGCTAGTCCAGTAGGCAGGCTAGTAGGGCGTGCCGGTTACTAGGATATTAGGCTAGGCCAGTAGGCAGGATAGTAGGCTAGGCAAGTCGGCATGCTACTAGGTTAGGATCAGTCGGCAGGCTAGTAGAATAAACTAGCAGTCTGGACTAGAAGTCTAGGCTAGTAGATTAAGGTAGAAGTTTAGGCTAGTGCACTAGGCTAGAAGACTATGCTAGTAGCCTAGATAGATTATGTTAGTAGGCTAGTAGACTTGGCAAGACATCTAGACAATAAATATAGGCTAGTTGGCTAGTATACGAGGGTAGAAGTTCGTGGTAGAAGGCTAAGCTATGAGGCTAGTAGACTAGGTAGACGTTGCTAGAAATCTATGGTAGTAGACTATGCTGGAAGTCTAGTCCAGAAATCTAGGCTAAAAGTCTAGATTATTAGGCTTGGAGACTAGGCTAGGAAAATAGGCTAAACGTCTAGGCTATTAGGCTAGAAGACTATCTTAGAAGTCTAGGCTAGAAGTCTTAGCTAGGAAGCTAGTAGACTTGGTAACAATTCTAGTCTAGACGTCTAGGTTAGTAGGCTGATAGACCAGGCAAGAAGTATAGGCTAATGGGCTCGTAGACGAGGCTAGAAAACCAGGCTAGAAGTCTTGGCAAGTACATTAGATTGGACGTCTATGCTTGAAGTCTAGACTAAAAGTCTAGGCTATTAGGCCAGTAGACTATTCTAGAAATCTACAGCAGCAGACATCTCCCGGCAATTTATAGCAAGGTCAATTAAGATAGCAATACGAAGGAATCTGAAAGATTTAAAAAAATATTACTTAATATCCATGATGAAGAATGTCATAAGCTAATTCAGAATGTTTACACTAACTAAGTCTTGTTGACGACACAGAACATAAATGAGTTTGAACCTTAACACCTGCTAGAGTCCATCCAGTTGTTATGAAAATTATACCTTGAGATAGGGAAGATAGCTATAAAAGGAAACTAATATTCAAAAGGAGACTGGCAGCAACAAACCTATCTGAAACCATTCCAAGTACTTGAAAAAGATTTGTTTATGAAAGAAATGTTATATAATGCATACAAGAAACAAGAAAAATAATCATGGAAAAGAAAATAGATTGTTATATTATGTATTACTATTCAATACGTTGTCATACATTATATGTAATAAAAACATAAGCAAGTGTGACACACTATGGTTTTGACTGTTCAATCAAATGAGTTATAGTCTAGAGCCATAAGTTAGTAGGCTAGAAGACTTGGCTAGAAAAGTAACATAGAAGTCTAGTTAGGTAGGCTACTAGACAATGCTAGAAGTGTAAGATGGTAGGTGGGCAGACTAGGCTAGAAGTCTATCCAGAAATCAGTTAGTAGGATAGTAGAGTAGGATAGTCGACTAGGCCAGAAGTCTAGACCACAGGTTTTAGCCTAGTCAGCTAGCAGATTACGCTACACGTCTAGGCGCGTAGATTGGGCTAGAAGTGTAGATTAGTAATCTAGGAGACCAGCAGTGGCAGCACCCCAGCTGGTGGGGTTAATATGATAGTAGTCTAGGCTAAAATCTAGAAACCTAAGTTAGTAGGTGTTGCTAGAAATATAGCATAGAAGTCTAGTTAGGTAGACAATACTAGAAGTGTAAGATGGTAGGCTGGCAGAGTAGGCCAGAAGTCTATCCTAGAAATCGGCTAGTAGGATAGCAGAGCAGGATAGTAGACTAGGCTAGAAGTATAAACTATAGGTGTTAGCCTAGTGGGCTAGTAGACTATGCTAGACGTCTAGTGGGTGGGGTGGTGGGGGGGGGAGTCAAATACACATGCTCACATACACCCCTTGTAGTCTAGGCTAGACATGCAGGTTGGTAGGCTAATAGACTAGGTTAGAAAAGAAGCTACTAAACTAGGCTAGATGTCTAGTAGACTAAGCAAGAATTCCAGGTTAGTAGTATAGGCTAGTAGAATAGGCTAGTATGGCTAGATGACTAGACTCTATGATTACGCTAATATACTACGAAGTCTAGAGTGTAAACTAGGATAGAAGTCTAAATCAGTAGACACGGCTAGAACAAAAGCAATAGATGGTGGACACTCAGTCAATGGCATATTCCTCAACTTCAAGAGCGCTTTCGACACAGTCCTATATAGGAGGCTCATGGACAAGACGCAGTCCTATTATATATGCAATCCGATTCATGGATGTGTCAGAGCATGTTTTACCAAGCGAAAGCAACAGGTGCCCATTAGTGGAAAAGAATCAAGTTGGATGGTAGTAACTAGTGGGATTCCTCAGGGAAGTGTATTGGGACCTCTGCTTTTTGTGATCTATAGATGGCCTAACCCCAGATATATCAATTATCAGAGGCATCGGCTGCCCTACGGAACTCATCAGTAGTTTCATGGATGAACACATTTAGGTTCACGTTACTAAAATTAAGTCGTGCGTCAAGGACACCACAGACTTCATCAACAAAGTAGTCCTTTGGCCAACTTAAGGCTAATTCGCTACTAGTCACCATGGATGTCACATCCTTATACACACACATCTTAAACAGAGAAGGCATCAGAGTGGTAACCATGTTTGCTAAAAACATGGTATGTCAGGCACACTCTCAATCAGGAGCCTCTGTAACCTCCTGAAACTCATTTTGGAATGCAACAGTTTTGAATTCCACGGAGAACATTATCTCCAAGACGGCGGTACCGCAATGGGAAGCAAAGCAGCATGTACATCTGCATGCATCTTCATGAGCATTCTAGAAGATAAGCTGCTACAGAACACACCACACTCCCCAGCGCTATATGTCAGAAACATAGACGACATCTTTCTGATCTGGGAGCACGGGCACAAAACTCAACAAGAGTTTGTCACGCACGTGAATGCATCCCAACACAGCATTAAATTCACCATGGACTAAGCATCATATGCCAAGTCTCCTTTTTGGACACCATGGTCCAAATCTCGCAAACGAATTCCATCATATTCAACCTCTATACCAAGCCCACAGACACACATGGGTACCTAAACTACGAGTCTGCCCACCCAGCCTCTTGTAAAGAGCCAGCCCATATGGCCAATTCCTTAGGCTTAGAAGGATCTGCTCCATCCTTCAAGATTTTGATAGAAACAGCCTGACCATGCAAGAACACTACACAGCCAGGGGTTATCCTGCCAATATACTACAAAAGACCAGATAGACAGCCCGGTCCAAGGACCGCCAGTCACTCCTCAAACCAACCCCAATGGACCCATCCACCAAAAGGTCCTACAGACAAATCTTTGTCCGTGAATTCAACCGCACAGATATGATGCTGAAGGACACAATCACCAAATTCTGGCCCATCCTACAGGGCAAAGAACGTTGCAGGCTAGCTTTCCCAGAGAAAACCCTATTCGCTTTCAAAAAGAACAAAACAATAAAAGATATGATCGTCAGAGACAACTCTCTCCCCTGGACCAACCGGCCCAAGAATACCACAACCCGTTAATCCTTGCCGAACCAAGAACTTTAATATCTGCAATAATATGGACAAATCCAGATTCTTTAAAAACCATCACACTGGCCTCTCCTACAGAGCTAAAATTATAGGCAACTGTCAACCACGCAATATAGTCTATCACCTAAACTACAGAGTCTGTGGCAAACAATATGTAGGAGAAACCCTCTGCCCCTTTAAAATCAGGATCCAAGAACACTTGCGCTCCATAACGAACCTGTACAGACACGAGAGATATGATACACCAGTATCTCGTTACTTCAACCGACCCAGGCATCAAAGAAATGACATGCAGTCTAAGATCATTCAAGTCCTATGCTCGGATCGAACAGACCCAAACTCCGCCATTTGGAGAAGGCAGAAAGAATGTCACTGTATCCACCAACTCCACACTATGGGGCCGATAGGAATTAACCTAGCGGTGTAGGAGTGGCCCCTTTGAATGCCTCGACCGCCAGTCAAAACATTCCATGTTGTTATTTTCGCTCCATACAAAATTCACAGTTAACCTTAATCGAAAATGCCCAGAGAAGAGCTAAAAAGCAGATACCCGGATTAAGAAATTTAAGCTACGAAGGCAGGCTTAGAAAGCTTAAGCTCCACACACTGGCTTATCGCAGAGTGATATATATCACCCAGAAACAGAAGCATATTGCAACTAAGGAAGAATGTGGTCAAGCGAGGCAATACGAGAACATGTTAGAAGATATTCCAATCAAGGGCAAGGTTGGATCTACAACAGAACTGCTTTCCTGTCCGGGATGGAGAGGGTTGGAATAAGCTGCCTAGACAGGTAGTGGAATCACCATCGGTCTGCACTTTTAAAGCTCAGCTTACCAAGCACTGGCAAAGCCAAGCACTGCTACATGACTACACAGCCCAACTGGAACCTGGAAGTAACAGTACACAGTAGTATGACGACTAAGACTGACCATGGAGGTGTAAACCTGTAGTCAGAAACAACTTAAGTACACTTATGTATAGCATGATATTGTAAAAGTCTAGGCCAGAAGCATAGGCTAGTAGAGTAGATGTTTAGGTTAATGGCTAGTAGACTCTGATATAAGTCTAGTTTAGTAAACTACCTGGGTGGAAGTGAAAGGTATAAACTAGGCTAGATGTCTAGACTACTCGTCTATATTAACAGACTGTGCTAGAAATATAGGCTAAACATCTAGGCTAATATAGCCAATAGACAAGTCTTGCTATTAGACTGCATGAGTAGAAGCCAAGGCTAGAATTGTAAACAAGTAGACTAGTCTGAAAGTCTAGGAGAGTAACCTAATCGACATCAAAGCTTAGACTAGAAGCATAGTTTACTAGGCTAGTAGACTAGGAGAGAACTCTAGGGTAGACTTCTAGACTAGTGAATAGTAGACTGCTAGTATACTTGGCGAGAAGCTGAGCATAGAAATCTAGGCTAGTAGGCTGATATCTAGACTAGGTTAGAAGCATACAGTAGTAAACACGGCTAGGATAGAAGTCTATTCTAGTAGGCTAGTAGAATAGGCTAGAGGGCTAAGCTAGAAGTCTAGGCTAGTTTGGTTAGCAGACTAGGCTAGAGGTGTATGGTAGTACACTACCTGGTTAGAAGTCTACAACTACGTTTTAGACTAGTCCATATGTATAGGATAGCATTCTAAACTAGTAGACTAGGATATATCATAGGCTAATATGCTAAGTCTCGGTTAGAAGTCTATGTTAGTGGGCTAGTAGATTTGGCTCGAATTCCAGACTAACTAGAGCTCTAGGCTCGTAGGCTGGTAGAAGTCTAGGTTAGTAGACTAATAGACAAGGTTAGATGTCTAGCCTAGTAGACTAGGTCATAAGGCTAACATAGTACACTAGGCTCTAGGAGTCTAGTTTAGTAGGTCAGTAGAATTGCTCTAGGCTAGATGCTTAGACTAGTAGACTTTGGGAGAAGTCCAGATTTCGTGACTACACGATCAGGATAGTAGGCTAGTAGACTAGGCTAGAAGTATATGCTAGAACTCGAGGTTTGTGGGCTAGTAGACTCGGTTAGAATTCTAGACTAGTAGACTGGTAGAAGTCAAGTGTAATAGGCTAGAAGTCTAGGCTAGGAGACTATGGTAGAAGTATGGGCGAGAAGTAAAGGATAACAGACGGGCTAGAGATCTACACTAGTAGATGAAGCCAGAAGTCAAGGCTAGTAGTATAGGTTTGAAGTCTAGGCTAGAAGGTTAGTAACCCAGGCTAGCAGACTACCTGGATAGAAGTCTATGTTGTAGACTAGATGTCTAGGTTAGAAGCATAGGAAAGCAGACAAGGCTAGACGTCTAGGCTAGTGGGCTAGTAGACTAGGTTAGAAGTCTAAGCTAGAGTCGTCGGTGTAAATCTGGTCCAGTAGGCAAAGACTATCTTAGAAGGCTAGGCTAGTAGTCTAAGTATGTAGGATAGTAGAATAGGCTAAGACTAGGTTAGTAGATTGCTTGGATAAGACACGGCTGTAGATTAGTCTAAACATCTAGGCTAGAAGAGTAAACCAGTCTAGAAGTCCAGACTACTATGTTAGTAGGATAGGGTAAATGTCTTAGGTAGACGCATATGCTAGTCGGTTTGGTTAGAGGTCTCGGCTAGAAGTCTAGGTTAATAGGCTAGAATTATAGGCTACCTAGAACTATAGGCTACTAGACTGGTAGAAGTCTGGAAGAGTAGGCTCGAAGTCTTCTAGACTAGTAGGCTAGTAGACGATGCTAGAAATCTATGCTAGCAGGCTATCAAGTAGACTGTGCTAGAGGTCTAGGCGAGTAGAATAGGCAAAAGGCAAAGTTAGTAGACTAGGATAGAAGAATGGGCTAGTAGGTTAGCATAATAAGATAGAGGTTTAGGCAAGTAGGCTAATAGACTAATCAAGAAGTCGATGTTATATGTATAGGCTAGAATTCTAGGTCAGCATGGCTAGTAGATTTTGCAATAAGTCTAGGCTGTAGACTAGGCTATATGTATGTGCTAGTAGACTGGGCTATACGACTGGGGTAGAATCATAGGCTACCAGACTAGGCTAGAAGTATAAGCTAGTAGACAACATGTGTAGAAGTCAAGGTTGTAGCCTATACTAAATGTGTACGCTAGAAGTCTAAACTAATATAGTCTAGCACTCTAAACTACTAGACTAGTAAACTAAACTAAATGCTAAGTTAAAAGCATAGGCTAGCAGACTAGGATACTATGCTAGAAATCTAGGCTACAAGGCGAGGTTAGTTGGCTATTAGATCTAGTCCAGAATTCTAGGCTAACTAGCACTTTAGATTAGATGGCGAATGTAGTGGGAGAAGACTAGTAGAGCCGGTTAGAAATCTAGGCTAGTAGGCTCGTAGACTAAGTTATAATTCAAGGCTAGTAGTCTAGGATCTCAGACTAGGCTATAGGTCTAGGCTAGGAGACTATGTGGAAATCTAGGCTAGTAAACAACGCTAATAGACTAGGCTAGTGACTTAGCATATTAATCTAGGTGTCTAAGCTAGCACTCTGAGTATGGTAGAAGTCTAGACACGAAGTCTAGGTTAGTAGGCTAGTATACTATGCTAGAACTCTAAGGTTACCGTCCAGAGCAGTGGGCTAGTAGATTCAGCTAGATGTCTAGGCTAGAAGCCTACCTGTGTAGAGGTCTATGTTCTAAACAAGTCCTTAAGTCTAGGCTAGTATTCTAAACTAGTAGACTAGGCTAGAAGTCTAGGCTAGTAGAGTAAGGTAAACATAAAGGACAAAAGGATATGCTAGATATGCTAATGTGATTAGACTAGGATCTACGCTAGCAGTAAAATTTATTAGACTAGTAGACTTGGCTAGAGTTTCAAATGTCTAGGCTAGTAGACTATGGTAGAAGTCTATGCTATAATCATAGGGTTGTAGGCTAGTAGAGTAGAATAGGTTATAATTCTAGGCTAGAACCCTAGATTAGTGGGCTAGTAAATTCAGTTAGAATTCCGGATGAACTAGAACTCTAGGCTTCTTGGCTAGAAGACTGGTACAAGCTTAGTAGAGATGGCTATTAGAATGATAGGCTAGTTGGCTAGTAGACTAGGCCAGAAACTTTGGCTAGTAGGCCAGTAGCCTAGGTTATAAATCTGACCAAGCAAAGTAGGCAAGAGGACTAGTCTAGTCTAATAGGCGAGTAGAATATGCTAGAAGCCTAGGCTGATAGGTTATAAGTATAGGCTAGAAGTCTAGGCTAGCATGGGTAGTAGATTATGCTTTAAGTCTAGTGTGTAGATTAAGCTAGAAGTCTATGCTAGTTGGCTAGTAGACTGGGCTGTAAGACAAAGCTAGAAATATAGGCTAATGGACTGGGCTCGGAGTCTAGGTTAGTAGGCTAGTAGACATGGCTAGAATTCGAAGCTATGTTAGAAGGATAATGGACTGGTTGAAGTCTGGTAGAACAGGCTAGAAATCTAGGCTAGTAGGTTAGTAAACGATGTTAGATATCTAGGCTAGTAGACAAGACTAGTGGCTTAGTAGATTCAGCTAGGTGTCTAGAATAGAAATCTAACTAGTAGATTAGGGTAGAAGTCTAGACTGGAAGTATATGTTAGTGGGCTACTAGGTTAGAACTCCAGGGTAGCAGTCCAGACTAGCGTGCTATTAGACTCAGCTAAATATCTAGAATTAAAATTTAGGCAAGTAGGCTAGTATAGAACACTAGGAATCAAGGCTTGTAGACTAGCCTAGCCGTCCTAGGCGTGGCTAGTCGACTTGGATAGCTGTTTGGGCTAGTAGACTACCTGTGCAGAAAGCTATGTTGCGAACTAGACTATGTCTAGGTTAGAATTCTAAACTAGCTGACTAGGCTAGTGGAATAGGTTAAACATCTAAGATAGAAGAAACTGCTCTCAGGCTAGCCGACTAGGCTAGTATTCAATTTTATTGGGCTGGTATATGTGTCTACACTTCTAGAACTCTAGGGTCATGGGATAATAGGTTGGTAAAAGTCTAGAAGAACAGATTAGATGTCTCGGCTAGTTGACTAGGTTAAAGGCTTAAAGGTTTAGGCAAATAGAGTAGTTTAGTCTAGTAGAGAAGGCTAGCACTCTAGGCTAGTGGCCTAGTAGAGTAGGCCAGAAATCTTGGTTGGTAGGCCAGTGGCCTAAGTTAAAAATATTAAACTAGGCAAGCAGACTAGGCTAGTAGACTAGGCTAGCAGGCTAGAAGAATAGGCTACACGACTAGGCTAGTATGCTAGTAGACTAGGCTGGAATAGAAGTTTGTAGGCTACACTAGAAGTCTTGGATAGAAGGATAGAAGAATAGGCGAGAAGCATATGATAATAGCTAATAATGCTAGAAATCTAAGCCAGTATGGCCATGGGACTAGGCTAGAAGTCTAGGCTTGTATACTATCTGGGTAGAGGACAATGCTGTAGACTAAGCTAAACATTCTAGGGTAGAAGTCTAAACTAGTAGACTCGTCTAGAAGTCTAGGCTACTAGGCTAGTAAACTATGTAAATGCCTCGGCTAGAAGCATATAATAATAGGCCTGGCTAAGTCTCAGCTAGAACTTCGTAGAGAAGTCTAGATTAGTAGGCTAGTAGACTAGGATAGAAGACTATGCTAATATACTAGGCTAGAAGTCTAGGATAGCAGGCTAGTAGACTAGGCGAGAAGTCAAGGCTAGATGCCTATGCCAGAAAACTATTCTATACATCTAGGCTAGTAGTCTAACCTAGTAGACAACATAGGTCTAGGCTAGCAAGGCTAGTATATTCGGCTAGAATTCTAGGCTATAAACTACACTATTTGTCTAGGCTTGTATTCTAATAGTGTGATATATGTAATTATGTATAGGGTAGAAGTATAGGCTGGCAGACTAGGCTAGAAGTATATGCTAGTAGAAAACCTGGGTAGAAGTCAAGGCTGTAGCATATGCTAAAAGTCAGAGCTAGAGGTCTAAACTAGTAAACTATGCTAGAAGCCTAGGCTACTAGCCTAGGTCAATACACAAGACTATTGTTAGATGACTAGGATAAAAATCTAAGCTAGTAGAGTAGGGTAGAAATCGAGACTGGCGGTCTGGGTTAGTAGGCTAGTATACTCGCTCTAGGGTAGAAGTCAAAACTACAGTGCTAGTAGTGTCAGTTAAAAGTCTAGGCTAGAAGGCTAGGCTAGTAGATTAGTTTAGAAGGCTAGGCTAGAGAGATAGGCTAGAAGTCTAGCCTAGTCATAGTAGACTAGGTTAGAGGTCTAGGCCAGAGGGTTAGGCTAGGTTGGAAGTCTATGCTAATGTGGCTAGTAGATTATGATAATTGTCTAGGCTAGTAGACAACCTGTATACAAGTCTATTGTGTAGACTCGTCTAGACCAGGAAGCCTAGGCTATTAGAATAGGGTAAATATCTAAGATATAAGCATATGCTAGTAGGCTACCCAAGTACCCAACAAGGCTAGATGCCAACGCTCGACTAGTGTAACCATCTAGACCAGAAATTTATCCTAGTAGACATGCCTAGAACTCTAGCCTAGTAGACTATGCTATCAAGGCTAGTCGATTAGGCTAGAATACTAGGCTGTAGACTAGGCTATTATGTTGCTAATGATAATAGACCTGGCTATATGTCTAAGCTAGAAGTATAGTCTGGTAGACTAGGCTAGAAGTATAGGCTAGTAGACAATCTGAGTAGAAGTAAAGGCAGTAGCTTATGCTTTATGTTAAGTCCAGAAGTATAAAGTAGTAGACTATGCTAGAAGTATAGGCTACTAGGATAAGAGCCTAGAGAAACGGCTAGAAGCATAGGCTAGTAGGATAGGAGACTATGCTAGAACTCTAGATTCGATGTCTAGATTAGTAGGCTAGCAGACTTGGCTAGAATTCTAGGTTAACTAGAACTCCATGCTAGTAGGCTAATTGATTGGTAGAAGCCTAGTAAAGCATGTCATATCTCTAAGCCAAAGGCTAGTAGACTATGTTAGAAATTCAGTCTAGTAGACTAGGCTATCAGACTAGACTAGAGGTCTCGGTTAGGAGACTATATTAGAAATGTAGGCTAGGCGACTAGGCTAATAAACTGGCCAAGACGGCTAGTAGAATATGCTAGAACTCTAGGCTAGTAGGCTAGCATACAAGGATAGAAATCTAAGCTAGTTGCGTAGGCTAGAAGTATAGACTAGAAGCATAAGCTAGAATTTGTAGACTAGGAGATATGCCTAGTCTAATAGACTCCCTGGGTAGAAGTATATGCTGTAGACTAGTCTAGAAACCTAGGCTCGAACTCTAAACTAGTAGTCCATGTTAGACATCTATAGGAGTAGGCTACGGTAGATGCTTTAGAAGTGTAGACTAGAAGGCGATGTTAGTGGACTAGTAGATTTGGCTAACCAGAACTCTAGGCTCGTCAGGCTAAAAGACATGTAGAAACTCGTAGAGAAGGCTAGCAGTCTGTGTTAGTAGGTTAGTCGACTAAGTTAGAAGTCTAGGCTAGTAGAATAGGCTAGTAGACTAGGCTAGAGGTTTAGGTTAGTAGTCTGCGATTCTAGTACGCCAGGAATCTAGGCCAGACGTATATGCTAGAGGTTCAGGCTAGTAGACAATGGGAAAAGTCTAGACTATGTGGGTAGGCTAGTATATTAATCTAGAAGTCTAGGTGAGAACTCTTGGGTAGTAGGCTAGTAGGCTCATCCAGGCAAACTAGATCTCTAGGCTACGAGGCTAGTGGATTGGTAGAAGTCTAGTAGAGAATTCTAGGAGTGTAGGGTAGTGTGCTAGTAGGCTAGCCCAGAAATCTTGGCTAGTAGGCCAGTAGCCTAGCTTAGAAATCTGGACTAGTAGACTAGGAACGAATACCAGTTTAGTCGACTAGGCTAGGAGGCTAGTAGAATAGGCTAGTACACTAGACGTCTGGGCTAGTAGACCAGGTAGAGTCTTGGCTAGATGTCACCGCTAGAAGATTGGACTAGAAGCCAAGCCTAGTTGAATATGTTTGAAGTCTAGGCTAGAAGTCTAGTCTAGTATGTCTCGTAAACTAGGCTAGTAGACTACCTGGGAAGAAGTCTATGTTCTAGGCTAGGATAGAATTCTAGGCTAAAATTATAGGCTAGTAGACTAGGAAAGAACACTATGTTAGTAGACTATGCTGGAATGCCAGGCTAGTAGAATAAGAGACATCTAGGCTAGTAGACTATCTACGTAGCAGTCATGGCTGTAGACTAGTATACAAGTCCAGGTTAGAAGTTTAAACTACAAAACTAGACTAGAAGTCTGGCTACTAGGCTAGTAGATATTTGCTAGATTTGTCTCAATTAGTAGGCTAGTCTAGCAGTCTAGGCTAATAGATTAGGGTAGAAGTTTGTGTTGGAAGTCTAGCCTAGTAGTCTATGTTGGAAGTTCAGGCTAGAAACATAGCTTAGTATGGCTAGTAGACAAGGCTAGAAGGCTGATTGTGTATAATACTAGGTTGTATATAATTAGGCTAGACGCTGAGGATAGTAGGCTAGTAGACTAGGCGAGAAGGCTAGGCTAGAAATCTAAGCTATTGATTTGACTATAAATCTGGGCTGTAAGTCCAGGGGTGTAAATCGAGGCTAGTAGATTAGCTTAGAAGTTTAGGTTAGTAATCTAGATATAGAGGTTTAGACTAGCAGGCTAGTAGACTAGGCTAGAAGTCTAGGCTAGTAGGATAGTAGAATGGGTGAGAAGTGTAGTCTAGTAGTCTAGGATAGATATCTAGTCTAGCATGGCTAGTAGACTAGGCAAAAAGGCGTGGCTAGTAGCCTACATGGGTAGAAGACAAGGTTGTAGACCAGCCTAAAATGTTGAGGCTATAAATCCAAAATAGAAGTCTAGGCTACTAGGCTAGTAGACTAGGTCAAAGGTCTATGCTAGAAGCATACGCTAGTAGGCTAGGATAGAAGTCCTGTCTAGAAGTTCAGGTTAATATGCCAGTAGACTTGGATACGATTCTAAGCTAACTAGACCTCTAGGTTAGTAGGATAGCATACAGTTAGAAGCCTTGTAGAGCATGATAGACGTCTCGGTTACTGGTCTAGTAGACTAGGCTAGAAAACGCTAATAGGCTAAGCAGACTAGGATCGAGCTCGAGACCAGTAGAGTAGGCTAGAAGACTATTTTAGCAGATTGCGATAAAAGTCTAGGCCAGTAGGATAGGCTAGAACTCTAAGATAGTAGACAACCTGGGTAAAAGTCAAGGCTGCAGACTAGGTTAGATGGCTAGGTCAAAGAGTCTAAACTAGGAGACTACATGTAGTTTAGAAGTCTAGACTACTACCACAGTAGACTGTACGACTATGCTAGTAGACTATGGTAAAAGGCTAGACTACAATCTAGAAGTCTAGGCAAGTAGGATAGTATACTCAGCTAGAAATTTATGCTAGTATACTAGAGCAGAAGGCCATGCTAATAGGCTAGTATAATAGGCTAAACGTCAATGCTCGCAGACTAATAGACTAGGCTCGAAGACAAGGCTAGATATCTAGTCCAGTAGCGTAGGCTAAAGGTCTAAGCTAACATGGCTAGTAGATTAGTCTATAACTCTAGTCTCTAGACTAGGCTATTAGTCTATGCTAGTAGCCTGGCGATATGTCTTGGCTAGATGCAGGTTGACTAGGCTAGAAGTACATGCTAGTAAAAAACCTGGCTAAACGTCAAGACTATAGGTTATGCTAATCTCATCAGATAAAAATCTAAACTAGGAGACTATGCTAGAAGTCTAGGCTACGCTAAACGGCTAGTCTATGCTAGTAGATTAGGGTAGATATCTAGGATAGAAGCCTAGACTAGAAGTCTAGACTAATAGACTATGCTAGAATAAAAACTGAGTAGTCTAGTTTAGAATTCTAGGCTAGTATGGCTAGTAGACAAGGCTAGAAGGATACCTGTGTGGAAGTCTATGCTGTAGATTAGGCAAGAAGCGTAGGCTAATAGACTAGGTTAGACGTCTAGGATATTGAGCTAGTGGACTAGGTTAGAAGTTTAGGCAAGATGTATAGGATGTAAATCTAGGCTAGCAGACTACCGTAGACATCTAGGCAGGTAAACTACACTAGAAGTTTAGACTAGTAGATTAGGATAGTAGTCTAGGCTATTAGACTACCTTGGTAGAAGACAAGGCTTATACTAGGTTAAACATGTAGACTAGACTAGAAAGGTAAACTAGATGTTTAGGCTACTAGACTAGGCTAAAATTCTATGCTAGAAGCGCATGCTAGTAAGCTGGGCTAGATGTCTCAGCTAGATGTCTAGTTTAATAGACTGGTACTCGGCTAGAATGCTAGGCTAGCTAGAACTTGTGGGATAGTAGACTGGTAGAAGAGTAGTAGAATAGGCTAGAAGTCTAGGTTAGTGGTCTAGTAGACTAGGCTAGAAATCTATGTGTGCAAACTATAGACTAGGATAGACGGCTAGGCTAGTAGACTAGAATAGAAAACTATAGTAGTAGTCTAGTAGACTAGGCTAGAAGTGTAGGCCAGTAGGCTAGTAGAGTAAGCAAGAGGTCCAGACTAGAAGTCTAGGCTAGTAGACAACGTGGTTAGAAGTCACGGCTGTAGGCTAGGCTAAAAGTCTAGGTTAGAAGTTTAAACTCTAGACTATGCTAGAGGTCTAAGCTACTAGACTACGGTAAAAGGGTAGTCTAGGCTAGTAGATTAGGGTAAATGTCCGGGATAGAAGTCTGGACTAGAAGTCTAGCCTAGTAGACTATGCTAGAATGCTAGCCTAGTAGACTAGGTTAGAATTCTAGGCTAGTATTGGCTAGAAGACTACATGCATTGAAGTCTGGGTTACAGATTATAGGTCTAGGCCAGTAGGCTATCAGAATAGGCTAGAAGTCTAGACTATTGGACTAGTAGAAAAGGCTAGACGTGCCGTGTGTAAATCTAGGCTAGTAGACTAGCTTAGACACATATGCTAGTAAACTAGACTAGAAGCTTAGACTAGTAGGCTAGTAGACTAGGCTAGAAGTCTAGGCTAGTAGGATAGCGGAAGAGGCGAGAAGTGTAGTCTAGTAGTTTGGGCTAGTAGAGACTACATGGCTAGGGATATGGCTTAGACTAGGATAAATGTCTAGTCTTGAAATCTAAGCTAGGTGTCTATGAAACAAGGCTGGTAGACTAGGGTAACGTCTATGCTAGAAGCATATGCTAGTAAGCTGGGATAGATGTCCCAGCTAGAAGTCTAGATTAATAGGCTAGGTGAGCTGGCTAGAATTCTAAATTAACTAGAACTAGTGGACTGGTAGAGGTCTAGTAGAGTGGGCTAGAAGTCTAGGTTAGTGGTCTAGTAGACCAGGCTAGAAATAAATGCCTGTAGCCTAGTAGAATATGCTATACGTCTAGGCCAGTAGAGTAAACTAGCAGACTATGCTAGTAGACTTGATTAGAAATCTAGGCTAGTAGGCTAGTAGAATATGGTCGATGTCTAGGCTAGTAGACTAGGAGAGAAGTATAGGCTAGAAGTCTCGGCTAGTAGACAGCTTGTGCAGAAGGCAAGACTGTAAACTAAGCTAAGGGTCTATGCTAGGCGTTTAAAGTAGTAGACTATGCAAGAAGTCAAGACCAGGCGATAATGTTGGAAGTCTAGGCCGCTAGGCTAGTAAACTAGGCTAGAAGTCTAGGCTAATGGACTAGGGGAGACCTCTATGCAAGTTGACCACCTGGGTATCATTCAACGCTGTAGACTACCTGGGTAGTCTAGTATATTGGACAAGAAGTCTAGTATAGAAATCTAGGCTAATGGGCTAGTAGAGTAGGTTAGAATGCTAGGCCAGAGCTCTAGGCTAGAAATACAGGCTAGTAGGCTAGAAGGTCATGCTACAAATCTAATCTAGTAGACTATACTATTATGCCTAGTAGACTAGGGTAGATTTCTAGGCTAGTAGACTACCTGGTATAAGCTTAAGCTAGTAGACTAGGCTAGAAGTCTAGGCTAGTAGGCTGGTAGGTTAAGCTATAAGTCTAGGCTAGTCGGCTAGTAGATCATGCCAGTTCCATCACATAGTTTCTCCACCAGAATTGAGGTGTGTCGACAACCTCGCTCTCTCAGCCACACCCCTCCCCCCCCCCACACACTCCTGTTTCCTTAAATAAAATGAATTTATAAAATGAATGACCGATGGTCAATGCACTTGAGCTAAGTCAAGTGCTATATGTGTGTATGTATGATTACTGTATTCTGCGGCTGTAGTAGTAGAGACATCCTACAGCTGCAATCAGTCCTTCGCTTTTGCCCACTGTGTCTTGTCCTCAGCCAAAATCCTTAACTTCCTCAGGTCCATTCTTGATTTGAGTGTACCTAATCCTGCTTTCTTGAGGTCACCTCGTAGCGCACTTAGCAGATTTATGCAATGGCGTCCACTCCTGGCTCTGTATTTGCGGACTCCGAGTAGGGCAAATTCCAAGGCTCTCTGCTGGTGTGTCTTCTGGCATCCTTAGCACATGGCCAAACATGGACCATCTTTGCTGGGCGACTTCTACAGACAGCGGCGGCGTATTACACATCTTGTATAGTGCATCGTTGGAAATTATGCTCTCTGGCCAGCGGTGCCCAGTGATGGCGCGTAGGTGTTTGCAGTGGCAGGCGTCAAGTTTGTCTAGAGCTGCCATCTACATCGTCGGCATATTCCATCTCTAGCGGCATGCCCAGTATTGACACCGTGCGTGGGTGCGTGCGTGCGTGCGTGCGTGTGTGTGTGTGTGTGTGTGTGTGTGTGTGTGTGTGTGTGTGTGGGTTGGTCTTGTGGAATTTTCCCGCAGCCAGGTAACAGGTGAAGAGCACAGGGGATAGACCATCTCCCTGTGGAGAGCCGATTGATGTCGCAAACTCTACAGACTTCACTGACTGGACTCGTACTCAGCTTGGTATCTGCAAGCAGTGGTCTCACTAGTCGTAGCTCATCTTCATTGCAACAGGCCTGGCGTAGTACATCTAGGATCTTTGAGCGCTTAATTGCGTTTGAGCGCTCAAGTGGTATGCTTTATTTTAATTTATATTAGTAGATTTTAATCTATACTAGTAGGCTAGTAGAATACGGTCGATGAACAAAATGCAAAACACCAAGGACCACAAGGATTTAAATACTTGATAAGCAGAAAAGATACCACATGGGGGAATACAGTCGTGAACACCATATACAGGCAAGAGCCCTCTATTATAAATGTTGTGAAGAGGTTGGAAATCCAATATCAAATCTTCATTTCAATCAAGTTGAAAAGGATATCACTAAAGCACATAAGCTCGATAGAAATTAAACATCCACAATATGGATTCAAAGTCGACTTTGTATGGTATTTGAATGTTATCAAACTGATAAAGATTGAGCATGTTAGTAACACACGTGTCATGC
>CM067359.1:128211708-128360390 GCA_034401795.1 Chaetoderma sp. LZ-2023a
GGTACTCGGCTCCCAACTGCCGAGTACCCGTTTACCATAGAGCTCATATTGTTTGCATAGCCACCAAACAAGAGAAAACTATGGCTTGCCTCCGTGGGGCTGGGAGGCTGGGTCCGTAACAGAATGGTGAGTATTGTTAGATCTCGGAGAAAGGGAAATTGACATTTCCTGCATTCTCCTTCGATCAATACTCACCATTCTGTTACTTCTGATATACACCAGATTTGATCAGTAACCTGGTGGGAAGGGGCAAGCCATAAATGCTAATTTTGCCCCTTGGAGAAAGATTTTAGACTTCAAACTTGACTAACGGAGACCTAAAAGGACCGTCAAGTTCACGGAACCGAATCACATTCGCGTCACAGTCCTCCCCCCTTTTTTCTCCTAAGAAAAGGAAGAGAACTAACGAACATGTATCTCGCCTGAAAACACAAATATGCCAAGAGGGTTAACTGCTCCCTGCATACTCCATGTATTAGCCTGGGAATGAGCATGAATATATAAGATGAATGAACATGATACATATCCATAATACAAAAAACTCTCACTATTGAATTACCTTATGATAATTGGACTTCAGACGTACCGCCTCCAACCATTCACCGGTTCGGCCATCAGTGACACAATCTGGTTGACATCCTCTCGCCTGACCGTGCCTGCTTTAGGTTCTTTTCTTACCGAAGTGAGAAAAGGGTGAAAAGCAGTGTGGTCACTAACTATCGTTTCAAAACAGCTAAAGCGAGTGGATTGGCTGAGTCTGACACATCCCTCATATAGTAATCCGTGAATGAGGACTCACAGTGCCATTGTGCAACGGCCATGATGTCCTATAACGGAACACCATTGTAAAGGGCGGTCGAGGCGGCTATTCCTCTGACATTGTCTGCCCTTACGCCTTGCACCTGGTGCCCAGTCGCCATCTCCTGAGTAGTCTGAATGCATTCGACCACCCAACGAGAGATAGTATCCATGGATGCGGCGCCATAAGACTTTTTATGGCAGATCCACAGATGTCTATCGTTCGACCGTAACGAGTCAGTCCGTTTCTTGTACTTAGTCAAAGCACGGACCGGGCACCAGACACTGGCATCACGATCAAACCTAGTTAACTTCGGTATAATGATCGGTTTGCCGGGATATCTCAAAGATTGGTTCTTTGACATAACCTCTGCTCTTGGCAGAAGACGCAGACCTTCTCCAGAAACAATAAATCGGTTCCTCTCTGCCGAAAGCGCATGGATCTCACTGCGCCTTCTAGCTGAGGAAGCTGCCAATAGAAAGACCGCCTTTAGAGTCAAATGCTTTAGACTAGCCGAACGCAACGGTTCGAAAGGGTGCTTGGCCAGTACATTAAGCACTAAAGATAGACTCCAGGCTGGAATGACTACCGGTTGTCTCGGTCGGAGATTGCTCATTCCCTTCAACATCACATTTAACTGGGCCACCTCTGGACTATCCCTGTTGGCTAGACAAGGGATAACTGATGCCAAAGCTGACTTGTATCCAGCAACTGTGACGGGAGCTAGTCCTCAAAAGAACAGCTCACAGAGAAAGTCTGCTATTTGCTGATAGTGGATTGAAAGGTATCAATACCCTTTTCCTCACACCAGTCTGCAAATCTGTTAACCTTGTTGTTATATGACTTGAAGGTTGACCTCCTTCTCGCAGCCGCGATGAAATCAGCAGCCTGTCGAGAAAAGCCTTCCGACGTGGAACATTGTTTGATAACATCCACGCAGTCATTGAACATTTCGGGACACTCGTGTAGGAAGCGTCCCTTGGCCTGGGAGATTATGTTCGGAATCTCGGGCAACTGCACAGGATTTTCCACCAGCAGATCTAGAAGATCCGTGAACCACGCCCTGCTCGGCCAATACGGCGCTATTAGCAGGACCAGACACGGTTCCTCCCTGACCTTCACCAAAACCTTCGGTAGAAGAATGGTGGGTGGGTACGCGTAAGCGTGCATCCCTCTCCAGCTTATCGCCAGAGCGTCTGTATCGACGGCATTTGGATCTGTAATCGGCGAGACATATGTCATGATTTGAGCATTTTCCTTTGTGGCGAACAAGTCCACGTTGGGTTTGCCCCAATGCTCGAAGATCCGTCGCAGAACTGGAGGGTTGAGGGACCATTCTGTTGGCAGGATTCTCTGTCTGCGAGACAAAGCATCCGCCAGAATGTTCAATCGGCCAGGAATACGAGCTGCTTTCAAAACAACCGAGTAATTCCTGCACCATTGAATCAAGTGCCACACCCTGATACACAGAGTGGGCGACCTGGTCCCGCCTTGGCGATTTATATATGATACTACTGTCGAATCGACCGACCGTATCAATATCACCCTGCCCCTGATCATCGGAAGGAACTCTTCCAACGCCAGTTCCACTGCCATCATTTCCAACAGATTGATATGCAGCTGACTCTCCGGGAGAGTCCATGTGCCCGAGACCTGGTTCTCCCAGGCAGGCACCCCACCCTTCCAGCGATGCATCCGTGTAGACGGACAGCTGGAGGCGGGGTAGGTGCAGCGAAACCCCTAATAGGAGATTCTGACGCTGTTTCCACCATAGAAGATGCGATATTATCGGCTCCAAAACTGGCAACAGTTTTGACAGGGGTTCTGTTCTCTGTTTCCACAGAGACATCAGATACAACTGGATAGGCCTTCGCATTAGAGCATCGTACGGGATAACCTGCTCCATGGAGACCATCATGCCCAGCATCTGAAGGAACCGCCTCGCCTTGAATGTGGTTTCCCACTCGAAAACTCTTGAGGATGGCTAACAGAGACACCACTCTGGGCTCTGATGGGTAAACCCTGCCCTCCTCAAGGTCGAATCGCATCCCCAAATAAACGAAACGTTGAGTGGGCGTCAACTCGGATTTCTCCTCGTTGACTATGCAGCGTAGATCTGAAAGTAACTTCAGAGTCAGAGCAGTATCCACGTTCAACCTGGCTGCCGAGTCTGCCTTAAGCAGCCAGTCGTCTATGTAGGTGTGTAGCGCCACGTTCTCTTTTCTGAGAAACGCTGTCACTGCAAGGACCACTCTTGTGAAAACCCTCGGAGCTGTCGACAGGCCAAACGGGAGACTGTAAACTCCCATACTTGATTCTGAAACGCAAATCTCAGAAACCTGTGCCAACTCCGATTCATAGGAATGTGGAAATATGCATTTTTCAGATCGATCGATACACACCACATTCCTTTCCTCAATCCCGCATTACCGACCTCGGCATTTCCATCTGGAACCGAGGCGTATGGCTAAACCAATTTAATGGCCTGAGATTGAGTATGGGTCTCCATCCCCCTGTGCTCTTGGGGACAAGGAACATGTTTGAATAGAAGCCTGGAGTGTTTCGATTTGCTGGTTTTATTGCTCCCTTCAGAAGCAAACCCGACACTTCCTTTTGAACGGCTTCTAACTTGTCTGGCTCCCTTGGTACGGGTGTCCAGACAGGTGCCAAAGACAGATTTTGTGGTGGAAAGTCCCACCACTCCGGCATGTAACCCTGGGATAACCATCCCAGGACCAGACTGTCTGACGTCACACCTTGCCAGGCCTCGACGAAACGCATGAGCCTTCCACCCACCATAGACGCCTCGACGTCTAACGGGGTTGTCCGGCTCGCAGTCCGCCCCCCCACTCTTTCTTAACGAGAGAGAGAGAGAACCATTTCGTTCTAGGCACGACGGGTATAACTGGCACCGCTGTTCCTGTCACACAGGCGCGGTCCAGGCGGATATGAAGGGAGCTTTCGTACCCTCAGGTACGCTTCGGCCCCTTCTGTCCGCCCTTTGAGGCCTTACCCTTCCCCTTGCCCTTCCCACCTCTAGGGCGGTCAGGAGCAACATTGGGGAGGGTAGGCGCCTCTACAACCTTCCTGGGCTTCTTCGCCGGCAGCGGCTCTGAAACCCCAGCTGAAGCAGAAGTCGCAACAGGCCTAGCTTTCGCCTTGCCCTTATGCTTCTTCTGCTCCTTTGAAGGTTGTCCCGTTAGTGGTTTCCCCACAGGCCCTAGTGCATGCGCTTGTCGCACTAGCTCTAGCTGTAGGTTTACCGCTAACCGATTCTGCGCGATACTGGCGGTATCCTCTAAGATGGCCCACGCTTGGCCACCGAAGATGCTAGGCCCTGTCAGGGGTGTCCCAAGGAGACGCTCCCTGACTGCCATAGCCGGACGCATATGGTCAATGACCATTTGCCTCCTGGATTTCGTCACACGCGCTTGCACCCTTGCCAATGCGTCCATCGACAGCACCAGGCCGTCATTGACACATGAAAGCGCCACAGGTGGCACAGGGTGGCCTGCTCCGCTTCAGCCCACACCGACTGAAGGAGACGATAAGAGTGGTTGACAGCGCTCATCGCTGCCCTCACACCCTCATCGCATAGGGACAGGACTTCTTCCTGGTGTACCTGAGACTTGTCCACAAGTGCTGGACCGGGGTGACCCGGCACGGCACTCTGGACGCCCAGTACCCATCGGTCATCATCCGTGACCGACGGGACTACACCATACCTGTCGTATTCCCCCCCACGGAATACGACATCTTGCCCGCACCTCCCTGGAGGCCGCAGGGAGCTGACCATTGGTCATCAGTTGTTTGCTATAAATAGCATCCAACCATTCTATGAACCGTGGATCCAGTCCCACTGACTGGATCCGGGCCGCGGGCAAAATCCCCGTCCTGATCGACGCAACCGACGGACGGGGCGCATCTTCATCGGCCGTGGCCGAAACCACAGACGGGTCAACCCTGGCTAGCCACGCCAGAGCATCTGACCAATCTACCTCCGATGAAGACACCCCCGCAAACACGTCACCCGTTGACGTGCTCACGGGTCTGCCAGCCACGGCCTCCCAGCAAGGAGCCACGGCTGACACGCCAGGCACTCCGGTACCACACGGTTCCGCCGCCACCCCATGAAACACTCCGGTCCATGGGGTAGGTCCACACGGAAAACCGTACGGACCCATAGCAGTCGCGGAACCATAGCCGGACACGGGCGCCCACGGCACCCCACGTCCGACTGCCGGACCAGGCGAGATAGGTGAGTACCACGCCCGGCCCGGCACACCCGTTCCCGTGACGGCTGGTGCCAAACCAAGCAGCACGGAACCGGTGCACGGTAACGGATTTGCCTCAGCCACAGGCGGAGCCGCTGACCTGGCTTGCGCCAAACCAGACAAATGGAGGCCGGTTCCGTCTAGGACGGAATCAACCTCCATATTCTCCACCTGCGGCTTCACGGGCCGCAGCAACCTCTCCTCCTCGGCCTCCTCGTCTTCAGACTCCGAAGAGTCGTCACTAGACGAGTCAACCGTGGAACCGTCCTGGCGGACGGCTCCCACACCTGACGGACCGGCCACCGCTACTGGACCACCCGGAGGTGGCCGCAGAGAAACAGAAACCCGTCTGGCCGAAGCCAGACGGGACTGCCAGGGGGCCGTACGAGACGGCCCCCTCGGTAACCAGTCCAGAATCCTGTCCGAGGAAAGGATCCGTACCAGGCATGGGGAGAAACTGCCCCCCAACCTTTGGTAGCAGGGACGACACCAGCGTGGTCAGAACGCTATGCAGAAAAAAACCCTGCAGAGCCGGACCAAACCACGCCGGCGGTGCCATCTCCGCCACCTCCAGCTGGGGACGTGGAGCACCCGCACCGGCCGAACCGGGCGCTCCACGATTTACTCTCGGACCGCCTGACCCCGCATCAGACCCAGCCAAGTCCTTCTGGGCAAGGAACTTAACCATCGTTTCGACGGACCACACTGCACAAACATTACACCTATGATCTATATTACACAGGGCACACATAAAACAGACATGGTCCTTGAACATTACACGGACAAACTTATGGCAGTCGTCACATGATGGCGGGGCTGGCTTGGCCTATAAAATAAGCACAAACCTACAATAAACAAGCGGAACGAGACCCGGATGGAAGGCAGACAATTAATTTTCAAATAATTTGACTCATAAATTAACCGTAACCTCCCCGCACCCTACCCCGCCACGTTACAACAACGATCGCATTGATTATGACGACAAGTACGCGGCGGGCACAACACACCCATAATAGATCCTCCAGGATGTGTAACGGCTCCAGGAATCATATCGCATAGCATTCAGGGTATATTTACTAATCAATATAAATTATACTCCTAACGAACGCAGCACGATATGTGAAGAAAACAACAAAATGTATAACAAAACTGCTGTCTCACACGGTAAAACCGCAGACCACACATCTACTCAAGAATTTTGAAACCACCGATCATTGCAAACCGATCGTGATCACACGTAAACTTGATCATTCTAAAGTTTCCGGTACCATTTTTAGTACGCAGCACCCAGAATAAGATGCGCGAATTAATGAAAAATTTTTCTTCACATAAACATCCGAGCGACCGGGTGTGACGTCACCCGCTCGGATTCTACGGAGAACGACGTCAGCCGATATTCGTGTTAGAAATACCGTAGCAAACACCTATTTTCATATCTGCCGATCGCCTGTTGGGGTTTAAAGAAGGCGATCGTCTGGCATATATCGTTGTTAGCACACGTCCCAGATTCTATGGGGACAGAAATTGGAACATGCGACACAACGAAATTTAGAGACCTAAGTCTTTTAACTATGGATAATAAAGAACAATACAACCTGGTTGTCTTGGGCGGTATTCTCCATAGACCTTAGTTAATCCTTTCAGAACACACAAACTATCACTGATTAAAGACTTAGATTATTTTAAAACACTAAAATCCTTAATGCAAAAAGCATGTATTGCTCTTGTCGCTATGCAAACAAGAATGAGCTCTATGGTAAACGGGTGCTCGGCAGTTGGGAGCCGAGTACCCGGTTCCCAGGAGTCGGTAAAGCTTTCTAAGTCTATAATCCTAGAGCCGCTGTCAGGGCCAGCTGTATATCAGAAGTAACAGAATGGTGAGTATTGATCGAAGGAGAATGATATCTCTCCTCCCCCCCCCCCCCCACCTCCAACCTCCCTCCAGAATAACAACAGCCTACAATACAGTAGCACTACAGTCCAGTTCATAAATAGATTAATATATTTCCAAAACAGCAAAATTCTTATCTAATTTTGTTGAATAATTTCAACCTACGGCAGCACTGGCTTCCAATCAAATTAAGTGCAAAATATTCAACTGTACATTTTGTCTTGTTTTGGAAACAAAATAAGTTATTTATGAGCCGTATTGTACATCCAACAGCGGGAAGTTGACATTTCCCGGAATCTTAGAACACGTTTACAGACATGCATTTCAGCAGCTTGAATCTGACAATGCGCTACATATTAGTACAAAATTGTGCCAAACAATGTTTGTTTGCATTTCATAAGATGGACTAGACACTGAATAATTGGCGTTTTACGCGATGTAAGGTCTATTGCCGTATTTATAATCAGCTGATTAAAATGTAAACATAGGTATACGTGTATGCGGCTTATCAAAATTAGCCAATCAGCGCCGTGGACTCTGTAGCCCCTACCGGCTCCACTATACTATGAGCAATTGGAGTCGGGTACCAGCTTAGTCACTAGCTAGTCATTCTCACTTGTTGCGAGGTGATGACGCGGCGCTCAATCTAAATGTAACCAACTGTTTTATGCTTTTTATGGCGTGGCTTCAGGGTGTATGACGAAAATGACCGCCAGCTAAAATGACCGCGCCCGGGACAAGAATGACCGCTATTATGGCGATAATGACCGCCACTGCGAATTTATATTTTGACTTCTATTGGTTTAAACGTGATTTATTTGTTCAAATGGGAGCACGATAAGACTTAGAGTCTTATTTATGCCCGTGTCTCCCATACACATACAGATTATTCAAAACTTTTTTACAACAAAATGGCGGCAAATCATAATAGTTTAATTAATTGTAGTCTATTGGTGTGCATAAGTATGTGAATGTTGAGTGTGAGGTAGGGGAGAGTAGGAAGAAAGACTCAGACAGGAAGGGAAGAGGGGGAAAGGGGGGGGGGGAGAGGGTGAGAGATAGAGAGAGCAAGGAATAAGATCAAATGGAAGAATAGCAGGGGTGAGCTCTAGGTGCTGCCTTCGCCCCGACCTGTACGTGTTGGGCTGCTGTCCATTTACCCCTTAAACTATAAGTTCGCAAACAGGAAGCTACTGAAAGCGGTTGGTGTTAATTATGTATTGACATACCGTATTACAGATCAGTTTGTTCATTTCCAAGTTGGTAGTGTAAGTCCCGTATAGAAGCTGGTTGACCGTAAGATTAGCAAGAGAAATATCGTTCAAGGCAAGCTGATTTTGGAAAACGACTCTTTGCTCGTTAAAAAGGGCACATTGTAAGAGGTAGTGGTTTGTAGATTCATCATTGTGCCCACAAGAACAACTGGCAGATTCCGACAGAAAGTTGTCAAAAAGATGTCGGTTTAAAGAACTACAACCATTTCGGAGCCTGCATAGCATTATGTTGGCAAACCTCGGGCCTACGTAATACCACTCAGGGGGTTGTCGTATGGATGACATAGCCTTGAGTTTGCTTTTAAATTCTAGAAGAGTGACAGAATGACTTCTATTACCCGGGGGGGGGGGGTGTGTGTGGTGGTTGTTCAGGGTTTTGCTGCTCCTATAGTGTATCCCCCATAGCGCCCCCCTGAGGTTTTTCACCCTTCAGCACCCCACCCACCCCCACCCTGTCCAAATACCTTCATACGCCACTGAAATGGGAGTTTGTAACCAACGGTAATAATATGATAAACCCATCTGATGTCAACGCAAGAGCCATTTAAAGGTGCATATTCACAGCAAATGCCTGACAATTAAATTGTTACAATTGTAGACTTTTAAAGGCCCAAATCGTGTGCCTAGATGCCTAAACGAAACAAATCTTAACATATGATAGTTTTATTCCGTGTAAATTATGATACTTTTTAGCTGTGAATTTGAAATAGGGACTCGTGTCTCTAATTAAATTTTGGCACCTTAAAAAAATTATATTAATTTATACTTGACGAAATCATATGTTAAGATTTTTTCGTTTCTTTACGTCTAAGCCCACAGTTTAAGCCTCCAAAACTACACAATTTTATTTTCAAGCATTCTGCTGTGAATATACACCTTTAAAAATTATACAAAGCCAAGTACAGAGTGTGTGCGTGATATAGACATAAGCGGTCAGCGTTGCAGATCATCACTAGGGGGAGGGATGTTTATAATACTATTACATGAAAGCACCGAGTTATAAATTTTGATATAAATATATTTTGAATTGTAAGCTCAACGAAACAGCTGAATGATAATTAACCCTTCACATGTCACATGACCAACGGAGGTATCTTAAGGCAATAGAAAAATCTTTTACAAGTGAGGAAAAATTTATTTTAGAACAATTAAAGTTGCATATTCACACTAAACTGCTTTAAAATAAATTTATAAAAATTGTAGACTTTTAGAGGATTAAATTGTGTGCCTATATGAATGAAACAAGATAAATCTTAACATATGTACGGTGATTTCATATAATCTTTTTAATTTGCGAAATTGAATTAGAGAGACGCGTACATATTTCGAGACACGAGAGCTGCCAGCAGTAACAAATACCACCACATTGCATAATACTCTTAATAGCAGTAATGTGATATAACCGCCATTGAAGCGAAGAGAATTATCATCCGGGTTACCCGTGATTGTTCAAATTGATTTAATAATGGTAACAATCATGATAACAACAAAGACGTCTGAACATGTCTCTGGATAAGGTGACATGAAGAAATCCCGCGAAAACATGCTTGCAATAAACACCTGTAATCTAGATATCTATCCAGGTGAGACGCCGAATAATAGAGATACACAATATAGCTTGCGTGTCTGCGGAAGACATTGTTTGCCATCTAAGTTTAATTCCAGCGAGGCGTGTTTGCAGCTAGTGTTATGTAACTCTATGATCAAAGCCAATGTTAAAGATCTCCCATTAAATAGAAACATGTTTGCACGAGATATGAGATGGTTGTTGATTTTTGTTCAATTTACCTATCATGCAATACTAACCAGCGTGTATGAATCGTTGCAGTAATTGGACGCCATATTCTTTGCATCTATTGTCTGTAAAAGTCGGGAATTTTCAAAGAAGTAGGCCTATATCTGTCTTGCTATATAGTGTTCTTGCTGTATGACGGCGCAACGAGCCGTGTAACATGTTTTCGATGATCAGAAATGTAATCTTATTTATGATTCATATTGATGTATTAAATATTGTTGATTATTTTAAAACTAATCTGACTGTCATCGGCAGCCGTCCCAGTAGGTTCCAGCGAAATGGATTTCAAATTTTTATCTGTCTATATATATATATGGCCAATATTATTTCAATAAACTCATGCATAAGAAATATATGGTGTAGGTGTAACGTGTTTTCACGTGTCAAAATTTAGGATAAAAAGACAACCATTTATTTAACAGGTAATATGTGGAGAATATTTTGAACAAAATTTGACTAGGACTGGCAGACTGACAGCAGACTGACAGCAATATGATCCTGTGAAATATGTTTCAAAATATTCAGCATTGTGTATTTCAATCCTTCGCGGAAAGTACTGCATACTTATGCATACATGTTAGCTCCAATCTCACGCTGAAAGTAGTTGCTGTCAGCATTAATTGGTTTAGGGATTTTTTTATATGAAGAAATTGTACAACTTTAGCCATTTTGGGATACTATAGCGGTCATTTTCGTCCCTACCGCGGTCATTTTAGCTCGCGGTCATTATGGACTGAGATCGTGGCCTAGCTATGGGAGTGTCTAGAGCGGGTGGGTGGGGACCGGGGAAGCACCCCTCGCTGTTATCACCCGGACCCCTCCATATATTTCGAAGACCATTCGTCCATTGCAGACGTATAATATTAATAATATTACATGTCACAAATTGTGGGTCACGTATTTAGAATATCAGGGAATACTGACTACAATGATATGACCAATGATATTTTATCGCCAATTGCCCACACATTATTTTATTTAAGTCAGTATTTAGCGTAGAGGGGTAGAGCAATAATCTGTAAATAATTTTGCAATATTGAATATATAGATAATCATAATAGAAATACGTGCTCTTCTGAGGCATGCCGTGTCGCATAGACCTGCTCAAAATGCACACTACAATAAATAAAATGCAGAACTTCTCTTGTGTTTAATTGTTAAACATTACACATCCCTAAACATATTACCAGCAAAAGGCAACACATTACAAAACAGTAGTAATAGTCTCTGTACATCCATGAACGCGGCCATGTTGATTTCAAAGGCACACGTGATCTATTTACCCATAATTCCATGTTATCTGCAGCAGTTACTTGTGGGTCATCTACAACCGTTTCGGAATCTTGCATTTGGCGCAAAAAGTTGAAATATGGCTGAAGACGCCTTTCAAAAGTGGGCTTTGTGGGTCACTGGTCAATTAGGTCTTGTGGGTCACTAATTGCAAGAGTGTGGGGAAATGCGTATTTCGGCGAGTTCTAACATTTAGAACACATTTTGAGATGGTGCTTTGTGGGTCATTATACAGTGACCCATAAAATACCATGATTTTTGGCAGTGACCCACAAGACGACTATGAGACACACTATATATCCCGCAAGGTACCATTCATAAAACTATATATATATATATATATATATATATATATATATATATATATATATATATATATATATATATATATATATATATATATATATGTGCATCCCTTTATTAACACGGGATGCACCATGTAAGTAAACCAATCTGTGATACTCTGTTGGGTATAATTACATAATTATATAACCTGTATACATCTTACTGTATTGTGATTGTGGTACGTTGGAGCTTGAGTGTTCTCTGCGAAAAAATAATTATCCGCACCGAAAACACCCATGCGAGCTGTTGTTTAGGGATCATTGTCTAAATAATTAATAAAGCACACACCAAGAAATAAACACAAAACAAAAAAAGAAAAGACCTGGAAAAATAATTCCATGTTAAAAATTAAAATCAATGGTATGCCTCCTTCCCAAACTCTGTAGCACCTCTATGTGATCTTTTCTGTAAACACGCATCTCGTGCGTCACTACTCCTCAGAGGCCACGTGCCTACCCGGGAAGTCTATAATTCCCACCTAGCATGCTTCCATGCGCATGGTTCGTGACGCATGATCATTTGCAGCGGATGTCAAATGAGGAGAGGGGGTGGGGGGTGTGGTGGGGATGTAGCACGGATCGACCGATGGGTGCCGGCTGTCCCAGCATGGCTGGGTATGGACCAGCTGTGCTGGATTCATTTTAAAGCTCACCCCCTGGCTTTAGCAATAAGCGTATGTAAGCCCTATACGAGAAGTCCGATCGAATGTGTGGTGCGCATGCATGCGCGTCAGAGCTTCCCTGATAACACGTGTCAGAATTGGAAGCGAATGCTTACATATGGTGTACAGAGTAGATACTCATAAATGCTTAGAATTTATCCGTTCTCGTTGTTCTTGGTAGCGGTTAGGACCAAAATCAAACGAGCCTTCCAAAACTGTAAACCGCTTCAATATCGGCCCAGAAATGGCTGAGTTATCGTCGAATCTCCCCGCTAAATTATACATAGAATATTGCTATGACGTCATAGTCGCGTGTATATATTAAACTAAATACAGAGATCTGTATACACGTGGTCGATACGTCACTAGCACACCAGAACGCTGATTGGCTTGCGCTAGGAAATATTGAACAGCAACATTTATATCTTCATCACTTATTCCTACCATCATCAATTTTACACTGAGGTCGCTGACCGTGCTCTAACCATTTGAGCACGGAATGTTACCGACTAAACCTTACTATTTAGCTCAATAGGATAGGTTAAAGTGGTTAGGGACAATCTCTTCGATAAGAGACATATAATGTACGCCTCTTTTCCGGTTGTTGCGATAATGTAGCCCCACACTCCAGCAAGGTTGTGTAAAATTGGCCAAATACCTATAAGGCCTCGTATATATCAAGTTATTGTCTCTTTCCACGATCCACTAGCTGCATGGCTTTTAATTGTTTGGACGTCCCATCAGCACGTTGATCTGATCCGACCCTGGGAAACTATCAGAGGTTTCCGAGCAGTGATGGTTAAAGTACTGATTTACATAAATCTCCCCCGTATCCTTGGATACTTGTTAGCTAGATAACCCCGCCAATGAAGGAAAGCACTGCAAAAACATATGGTTATAAATGTGAGTTTGATAAGTTTATTTACCGGCCTGCAGTGCGTATCTGGGCTCATTGAAACCTAATCCTAATGACAAGTCAAAAGTTAGATCCATAGGAAGTGGTGATGGACGAGAGGCGCATCTCCATCCAACTCGTCAGAGTGTCTGGGAAGGATCTTGAAATCTGCCACGCCCTCACGGGAAGGACGCTCGTGATGGATATTCGCCTCTTTATCCCCGCCTTAACGATATGTCAGTGAACAAACTAACTCCAGGTGATGTTTTATGTGGTTGCGGAGCAAGGTTGCTGGAATTTCATCAAATTCTGATGCGTTGCAATGTAACATGTACGCATACTGTCTGTGGAAGTAGATGCTCTTTCAAAGTGACCTACGGGAAGCTAGGCGTCTGCGCCCATTGGGCAGCTGTATCTAACGATAGGTAGGAATCCCTGCCACTTACGGCCAAAGCTAGTTTTCATTTCTAACACTTAATTGGTAGGTTAGACTGTAGCAGAAGGCCCGCATAAATAAAGCGGCATCTACCAATACAGCATCTTGGAACCACATAAGACGGAAATCGTTCGTTCCGCCTTCACGTAACCCAGTACGCATCATGTGAATTATGGCTTCACTAGGATTTTTCAGGACGTAGCATTTTCTGATGAACAAAAGAGTGGCCCTTTTTGCCAACTCTTTTCCTCCGCTTCGGCATTGAAGGCATTTTCCTGTGACGGAGGCCTGCATGAGGCATTTGCCTTTCACAACAGCGAGAATTCCTGTGATGGAGGCCAACGCGAGGCACCTCCCTCTCACACCATCATGAAACACAGCAATAATGCTCTCTCTGTGTGTGTTAGGGATATATTAACTTATATTACGTTACTCTGTGATCTCCTATTCAACGGTAGACCAGCACGTATCCACGCGAGCTACACAACTCCTCCGAAACCGGAATTCAACGAAATTTAGTATGCAATTTACCCATATCAATGGAAAGTGCATGAGCACATTTAGAATTGGCCCCAACCCCAGGGGTCGATGGGGTGTGGTCGACATGTCAAGAAATGGATTGTTATGCAACTCCTCCGAAACCATTGGACGAAATCCAACCAGATTTGGTATGTGAGTTCCCCATATGACTATGGAGTACATGAGCACATTTACAATTGGCCCCACCCCATTTGGGTGGAGGATGTGTGTCAAAATTTGTAGAAATTAATTGTAATGCAACTCCTCCGAAACTGTTTGACGGAATTCAACCATATTTGGTATGCGAGTTACCCATATCAATGTGGAGTGCATGAGCACATTTAGAATTGGCCCCATTCCCCAGGAGTTGGTGAGTGTGTGGCCAAAATGTCAAGAAATTGATTGTAATGCAACTCCGCCAAAGAAAATGGACGGAATTCAACGAAATTTAGCATGTGAGTTACGCATATCAATGTGGAGTGGACGAGCAAACGGGGTGGGGGTGGGGTCAAAAGGTCATGAAATTGATTGCAATGCAACTACACGCACACCCACCACTCACCATCCATCCATCCATCCATCGATCCATCCATCCATCCATCCACCCACCCACCCACCCACCCACCCACCCACCCATCCACCCACCCACCCACCCACCAACCCATCCATCCATCCATCCATCCATCTATCCATCCATCCACCGCCACCCACACAAACACATAAACACACCAACAACATCCCACTGACCCTTCCTCACGAAACCCACCCCACTACACCACAGCATCACACCCGCACCATCTATTCATCCCTCTATCAACCCATCAATCGAATATCCAATATCCCGTCACAACATATTGAATATCTAATATCTCGTTGCTGGATATTGGATATTGAATAAATATTTTGTGTCGGAATCGATCTGATTAATTTTATTGAACTTATGCCAGACTTCGTTTGCATCATCTCAAACAGTCCTCTCACTACCCAAGGCATACGATGAATATATTAAATCTGCATTGCCATACTACCATATGCTCTGTATGTATGCGACACCGGGTGGGAATGACTGCCCGCACCACTCGGCTAAACACAGCTCGGTCAGGATACTCAATCATAGATTGCAATCATCACTAAATACCGGAAAGGCCACAATGACCGAAAATGCACCGGAAAGACCGAAAAGCTCATGAATGACCGAAGAGGAGATGAATTGTACCGAAAAGGCTAATCGGAGGGGCTGAAAGTACATACAACTTCTAGTAAACCACGCCCACTTAGCCTATCAGGATTACGCAAGTGACCCAATTGGACGTAGTGAATGAGATTTTCGAGGCAGGGGACCAACCCGCGGCCTCACAGACCTAAACAACAACCATTGGATGCCTGCTAACCTGCTTAAACATTGTAGACAAGAGATTTACCCCCCACCCCACCCCCCTGTAAGCGATTCAATTAGTGGATTTCAAAATAATGTCGTACAGAGACATGTTCCAGTGGAAGTATATCTATATGCGACATCTTATCTAGCCAAATAACGTTATTCTTTAATGAACCACCTTTTCCATTGACTTATTATAATCATACTGCTAGAACCTGTGAGTTTAGCAATATTAGTGTTACACGCTAGACAGTCCGAACATGATTTTATTTTAAGTATATAAGAGTTAAAAGTTAGAATTATTAATGACAAGGACCCCTGAGTTAATACCTAAAGACTTTTCGGCAAATCTAATCTCTTTTTTGGTCTTTCATGACCATTTTCTGTCTTTCCGGTGCCTTTTCGATCATTCTGGCCTTTCCGGTAATTAGTCTGACCCAAAGGTCTTTAGCTTTCAGAGGTCCATTCTTGATTTGAGTGTACGAGTCCTGCTTTCTTGAGGTCATCTCGTAGTACGCTTAGCAGATTTATGCAATGACATCCTCTCCTGATTTTGTATTTGCTGGCTCCCAGTAGGGGAAATTTCAAGGCTCTCTGTGCTGTGTGTCTTCTGGCATCCTTAGCACATGGCCAAACATGAACCATCTTTGCTGGGCGACTTTAACAGACAGTGGCGATGTATTATATATATTGCATAATGCATCATTGGAAATTATGTTGTCTGGCCATCTGTGTCCAGTGATGGTGCATATGTGTTTGCGGTGGCAGGCATCGAGTTTATCTATAGGTACTTCTGGAGCTGCCCAGCTGCTACAGATATACAGCATCACGGATACGCAGGTTTCATTGTATAAACGTAGCCTGTTTATCAAGGGCGTCTTTGATCTACGAATCCATAGCTTCCAGAAGGACTGGAAAACTATGTTCCCCATAACGCAGCGCGCAGCAATGTCAGCAGTACTGCAAAACAGTAAGCCCAGGATTTTACTTTTCCTCCATGCTTCGCCTCCACGAAGTGGGTCGTCATTATCTTGAGTTTCACGCTTTGTAGATATGTATATGCGGGTGAACTCTGTTTTGGATTCATTCTTATAGAGATTCTCAATTTCTAGTTTGCTTGCAGCTCTTGGGAAAAGTTCATCAGTGGGTTTCTTTTCCTCGTCTATGAACTCCACATCATCGGCATATTCCATCTCTGGCGGCATATCCAGTATGGACACTGGGGTGGGGAGGGTGAGGGTGTGGTGGTGGGTGGGGGTAGGGGTTGGAGGGGTGGTGGTGGCGGTGGTGGTGGTGGTCATGTGGACTTTCCCTCACGGATTTCAATGCAGCATCAAGGTAACAGGTGAAAAGCACAGGGTATAAACCTTCTCCATATGGTGGAGCCGATTGACTGATTGCTGAACGTATGCCTGTTTTCAATTGAATCATCTCGACCTGTCCCATCACTGCCACTACAATGAATATATTAAAGCTGCCTTGACCTACTATCATATGATCAGTATGCATGCGACTCTGGGTGGGCAGGACTGCCAGCGCCACTCGGCGAACCACATCTCAGTCAGTATATTCAATGAGAGCAGTGTGCTATCGCTCAAGGACAGAGCTGGCACTTCGGCCGGCCGTCTCTCCATCCATCCATCCATCCATCCATCCATCCATCCATCCATCCATCCATCCATCCATCCATCCAGCCAGCCAGCCAGCCAGCCAACCAGCCATCCACACACCCACGCACAAATCCATCCATCCATCCATCCATCCATCTACCCACCCGCTTGTCGTCGTTGTTCTGCTGTTGCTGCTGGTCAGCCAGCCTCGGGGTTAAGGAACAGTTGCCGCACTTCTCCGGTGTCCACAAAAACCGGCCTCCAGGGCCGGTGGAACGATCATGTTCGAGTGGGCTCCTGCAGCCATTGCTGCGAAAATTGAACACTACCATATCGTCCCGGCTGTTCATGTCCCCGGTGTGTCTAGCCGTCATTTCCAAGGTGGAAAGAACGGTGCCAGCACACAAATTTACTTACTTGAGAGAGAGAGAGAGAGAGAAAGAGAGAGAGAGAGAGAGAGAGAGAGAGAGAGAGAAATCCCTCCTGCAACAATATGCAGGGCAAAAATGAGAACCCATACAAAACGGTACCAATAATGTCTGAATCTTTACCATTTGCTTGAGAGGAAATATACGACGGTGCAGTACCGTGCTCCACGTGGAGGATGGCCGAAATAGGAAAACGACCGACCATCACAATGAGTGAGAAAAATGGGGAACCAATAACTCTTCATGCCAAGGATGACTATGCCCTTGCCATTTGTTTGAGAGGAAATTTATGACGGTACCACACCATTGCACCTTGTGAAAAGGCAACCGGTGAGAAGCTAACTATAAAAATGTGGAAAAGGGGGTGGATGTAATCTCACCATTTGCGTGCAAACGTTAGAGAGACATCCCACGGTAACAAAAGATGAGGAAGAAAATTTTTTTTGGTCTTCCTGCCCAAGACAGGGAATCCACAATTTTGCGAGAGGAAAATGCCTCACGCGGGCCTCAGTTAAAAAGAAAAGTGCCTTCAACGCCGAAGCGGAGGAGGAGAGCGGTAAAAAGGGCCGCCTCTCTATCCTACACAGAGAGAGAAAAATTATCATGTGTATTTATCCTAATATAGTTATTTTACTGTTGTGTGCCTATGGTGTGTACGTGAAGATACGGTGGCTGATCATTTCAGCACTGTGGTCTTAAGCTAAAGATATGGCCTAGACTAACTTTTAGTGGTAAGTTCAAAACACATACTTTATGCAGTAAATGGCATAGCACAAACTGTCTTTAATGAATACGTCTTCCTGGTGAGGATGCTCGGTAACGTTGCCGACACCTCACGGAGCATCTCCCCTCAGCGTGCAACATGTTGTCTGGTGGTAGTTTCAGATAACAACACATGGACAAATCACATTGACAGAAGCGTGTTTAGGAAGCGGATTTTAGCTTGCTTACGGTGGAGAAGGAGAAACGTATTTCCATCTATGGTGACTATCCCATAGGCGTGGTGCGCTCTAAGGCTTCACCCAGTCACCGTTATGAGTTAGATGGTGATCCGTGTCTCTATCCGTCACCTACGGTTTCGAGTACGGACCATATGAAATCCGTACCCTGGCGTTACCATTTAGATGCTTTAGGTTTGGAGAAAAGTTGCCTTAAGAACACTGCTGGGATGGCAACGGTGTTGCCTTATTTATATTTTCGCAGTATTTTCTACTTTGGCATAAAAAGTCTTGCTTAATATGTATCTGAAGAAACACGGGGTATGTATGTGAATGGCAGATTGATTCTGGCCGGCCAGAAACCTGCTGTAGTTTCTTGAGACGGTCCTAACCATTCTGACGATGGGAATTCAAACAATTCTTTTGGCCAGACGGCCAGAGAAGCGTAGTCAAAGGCAGTTACCCTTTACTTTAATTGAGGAAGTCTTAATATGAACAATGAAAATCAGTAGTACCGTTTGCACAACGGTCTTATTGACCGCGAAGAAGAGTTTTTAATAACAATTCTCCATTTGAAGAGTACTGTTCTTGGCTAGCTTAAAAATCTGTCCTATTGAGCTATCATAGTTCTAGGTTTAACGGTGGCATGCCATGTTCTCTGGTGAGAGCATGAGCAGCGACCTTAATGTAAGATTGGTGCCGTTGGGAGAAAATACAGTGATGCATTTGTTGTTGATATATAGTGTAACCTGGGTGTACTGCGGTCCAAATATTTTTTGTAGTTTTTGCTGCTAACTAACAATATTGGCAGAATGCCTGATTACATATAATATATATATACATTCATTAGGATTATAGGGTTGATCCGACCCACGGTGCCGTTTATTTGCTGACACCGTTTACAATGCATAACATTATGTACAATATTGTCTTTAAGCGGAGGTCGCATCCGACATTACGGTACCCCTTAGGGCGATACTTTATTTATTATTAATAATGGTAAACATAACTAAGATATATTCCTATGTGTGGTGCACCTATTAGTCATCAGTGCAGTTTAAACGTCACATGCATTCTTTGTACCGTTTTCTTGTGGCATGAGTTGAGGCACGGTGTAGCTGCCACGTGGAGAATAACTGCATGATGCTGGCCGTAATGTTTCATACTCGACAACAGTGAAGAAAAAAGCCAATTTCGGTGGCTAACAGGTCCTAATGCATAGCACATACTGAATAGTTCACCTTAATACCGTTATACTGTTTGTGCTTTAAGAGTGACAGATGTCCACACTGTGTAGAGATGGTGAGTACATATTATGATGAAATACTTTCTCGGCACAAGACGATTCACCCCGTTTAGCTCTTACGGCATGTAAAGCAATGTCCTTGTCTATACTACGATCAAGACGTAAATTTAATGATGCTGGATACGTCCATTGTTTTCTGCCACCATTTTTGAAGTGGCAAAGCAAGTCTGGCGAGACATGAAAAACACCACCGTTCTTACATACTAATTTAGATGGTAATGGCCAAAAGTCGCGATGAAGGCACCACTGGTGACGGTGGTCAAAATAAAGAGCCTTCTTTTAATTTAGGTTGTTACTCCTGTTGATCTACCAGGAGTGTACAAAAACTTGGTGCGGTGTGGAACACGGCTGTCCGGAGAGGGAACCTGATTATAATAAGCAGCGTTAGTGTAGATTGCAGAACGTGAGCTCTACGGAGTAGGCAGATATTGAGAAAGCTCCCACTCTCGGACTGAGTCAGCCTCCCTTTTATCTGAGTTTGGCTTTGATAATGCCAATCAGAGCGCGTGTTGCGTGCGAGACAGGGTAGCTAGAGTAATCGTGCCTAGCTCTCTCCCATCCATTCACATGCTTGGCCGATGTCTACGCTTAGTTGACGCTCCAAAAGAGTCCATTTTAATTTTGACATATCTTCGCCAGATCTGAACCGATTTAATTTCTGTTTGATGTGTTAAATTCCCCATTCAATTCTGATATTACTACATACCAGAATCTTTGAAGACGGTCTCATATTACGGAATTGCCATAATATGAGCAAGTATATACATAAGTTGCCAGCCTCCACTGGCTAACGCGTCAATGTTTGTTTACCTCTCATGTCCGCGCATGCGCGTATAGTGATCTCATGGACTCAATTATTTGTTTTCCTGCTGGAATGACTGTTTATGTGCGGGCCGTATTTGGCCGATGGTGGGGTGAGCATGGACCATCCCGGGCCAGGCCGTCTTGTATGCACCCGATGGTGATCTGTGTGTAGCTCGCGGGTTCGCGTCGGGTCGTTCCACAATGTCCGCCACGCCGTATGTGCGTGACGAACGTGGATGATGGCTAGCTCTCGGTCTTGGGGCAACTGATTCCGAGCAACGCTGACCTGTGGGAACAAAAACTGGCTCCTAAGGCCGGTGGAACTCAATCGTTCCAGTGGGGCCGTACGTCCATTGTCGCTAACATTAAATTGCACAGTATCTGCCCATGAGTTTGTGTCACAGGTATGCCTGTTCATAGCGATTTTCTGATCTATGAACTTACAAGATTTTGATGGTGACCTAAAATAATTAAAGATTAATTAACATATATCTCTTATACAATTGTTGAGATATAATATTATGAGAAAATACATAATATAGAACAGCTGTATGAACCTTTAAACGTGGAGTCACCGGAGGTACCACACAGACACACAGGTCCGCAGAGGTACCCCTACAAAGGAGGCTCCGCATTTGATATCACTAATTAACTTAATATGTATTATTATACCTCTAAGCTGAAAAGGAAGGGAAAGAAACTCTTGAGTGGCGAGAGGCTTTGTGCCTCATGAGGGGCATTACTCCTAGTGCTGTATCCTTGAGTGAGGAGTAGTAGCCTCACGTGGGCCGCCATCACTGAATCCTTGCGAGAGGCAAGTGCCTGGCGCGGGCCTCCGTCGAAGGAATATGTTGCCACTACAAAAGCAGAGGGACGGACAGAGATGGCCACAAAAGCAGCCATCCTGTGTTCAACCAAAAGATGCTGCAAGAAAAGACCATCCTAGTGAAACTATAACTAAAAATGTTGCGTGCTGTTTTACATGAAGACGATACAAGCAATTCCTGTACGATTCCCAAGCCACCGTCTTATGTAATTTCAAGAATACTGAATTAGTATGTGCCGCTTTTATTTATGCGGGCCTTCTTCTATGCCTATCCTCACTATTTAGGTTTAAAAAAGACAAGAACTAGTTTAGGCCGCAAATGGTGGATACCCTACATAGCTTTAGATACGGCTGTCAGTGCGAGCAGATACCCCACGGCATCAGTACTCAAGACAGTATGCATACATATCACTTTGCAAGCTATCCAAGCCTTATGAGAGTCCAGACATCTTGCTCCGTGACCACATAAAACACCACAGGACGATGGCTACCTTTTCACACAAGCAAATTTATTCCAACTGGGCTGTCATTATGGTGAGGATTAGAGAGACAGATATCCACCATAAATGTCCTTCCCGCAAGGGCTTGGCAGATCCCATCATCTTGCCCAGACATTTGTACAGAATTCGGTGGAGATACATATCTCGTCCATCACCAATCCTATGGAGCTAAGTTATTGACCTCACATTAGGTTTATATCCAAGTTGGCTAAATATGCACTGCGGTGCGGGACATATATCCTAAGAAAGATAAAGAGCAATAATAATAATAATAATAATAATAATAATAACAATGTTTTCGCAGTGCTTCCTACATTGGCAAAGGTAACTAACTAAAAAAGTATCCTAAGACACAGGGGTGGTGTATCTGACACCGTACCTTGGCCATCACAGCTCGGAAACCTCCTATAGTTTCCCAGAGTCGGATCAGCCCACGGTGCAGATAGGGACATCCAAACAATTAAGAAGCCATAAGGCTTAGTGGAACATGAAGAGAGACACTAACTTTATAAATATGAGGCCCTATAGGTAATTTGGCCAATTTTACACAACCTTGCCGGGGTGCATGGCTAGATTACCGCAACAACCGGAAAAGAGGCGTACACTATGCATCTCCTATCAAAGAAATTGGCTCTAATCACATTAAGCCTATCCTATCGAGCTGAATAGTCAGGCTTAGTCGGTAGTATGCTGGGCTAAACAGAGTTAATAGCACGACAGCGACCGTAGTGAAATAGTGTTGGTGGTGGGAAAACGTGATGCGTATATAATGTCGCTGTATGGTATCTCCTAAGTGCACTGCCATCCTAGGTTTTATACAAATAAACAAAACTTATCAACTGATGGCTACTTGCCATATACTGAACTAACCTAGTACAGAACGGTAATAGTACATAAATTGACTAGAACAGTAATAATACAGGTTGAGAGATCTAATGCGGTGCGGTTAGTGAAACACCCTACAGTCAAACAAGGATAAAATGAACAGTAATAAAGAAATTATAACTAGCGGTCCGGAGAGCGGGACGGTACCTGTTAGTCATCGGTGCCGTTTACAGAGGAAAATAAGGTAATTAAGGTATAATTATATGAATATCTTTGAGAAGTAATTAATGACTGTGTAATTAAATATATCATGTATAGTTACTTGAATACCCAGTAACCATTCTTAATTGCGGCTACCATGTTACTGAAATTGATACGTCACTACGCTCGTGACGTGAGTTGATATGTTCTCTGTAGACTGGATCAGTTCCGCATGTGGATGTTCCGCAGGATACGGTCTCTGTAATGCTGGTCTAGGACGGAAGCGGTAGAAACTCAGAACAGTGAAGGAATAGTCTACTGATTATCTAGTAAGTTCTACACGATGCGGTATAACTAAAGTGTCCGTTAATAATAACGGTAAGTGGTATAGTTAAAATAACCCATTAACAGGGAGGGTTATTGATACTGTTGTAATTAAGCGTACTATTTAAGCTTAACGGTGCCCGGTGTGTCAATTAGCTCTTAGGGCACACCGAGCAAAGTTTACTTGGCTGCGGTCAAAACATTAAATCATCTCATACAGCATGGCTGGCAGATCCTGTGAGTTATCCACCGAGGAGCACTGCTGGCTCTACGTTATGCAGAATTACATATCTGGACCATACATAATATTAGTTCCTATACAGTTGGTAATTAAAGCAGGAACAATGTAACACTATGAAGATGTCGTCCACAGTGCGGTGGCCCAATTTTTCCTGCGGTCCGAGCGGTGCTGGTAGTTGAAGTTGATGTTGGATTCAGTCTTCGCCACTACAGTTGTTCAGTCAGGTTTCCATGCTTGGAAAGTTCCTGACCGGTCGGCCACCGGCCGATGACGCTCTCAGTCCTCATAAAGCATCCCCTTTTATACTCATGGTGTCATCGTAACTGGCTGCCTCAACCAATCAGAATTTGATGAACCAGCCAATCCACGTGCAGTAATCCTGTGACGTGTACACAATTAGCTAAATATCGTGATAGATATAGATGTGAAGATGACGTAGTGAGTCACGTGTTACACAAGTCACTGATTATTTAGCTATATAAATATATACGCGATTACGACGCCATGGAGATATATGGAGCATAATTAGAAGGAGGAAAACGGCGATAACTCAGCCATTTCTTAACCGATTTTAAAACAGTTAACAGATTTAAAAAGCCTTCTGGTCTTGATTCATACCAGGTTCGGTGGAGACGAGCAAGTAAAAAGAATTACAATGTACCTACTCGGTACACTAAAAGCGCTACCCACTCTTGGACATGCTACACGTGCTCTGTCAATGCTGCAGTTAGCGTGCGTATGCACGCTACGCGTCCTAACGAACTTAGTCGTTTTGATGATGAAATCTCTCTCAGAGGCCCATACATGCTTATGGCTCTACCCAGGGGGGTGGGGGCCTGCGTTCATGGAACGAATCCAGGATGGGCGGCGCGTACCCAGCTGAGCTGGTACGGCCCGCATCCGACCGGTCGATCTGAACTACACCTGCTACACCACCCCTTCCCTGTTTGGCACCTGTGCCGAACGATACCGCATCGCGGATCGCCCTCCACAGGCCACCGCCGGGCGAGAATTATAGACTTCTCGGGTAGGTGCATAGCCAAGAGTAGAAAGAGTGACGAGTGAGACGCTATTCATGAGAGGCAGGCACATAGGCGTGTGAAAGAAATTATAGGGAGAGAGGCATACTTTTTCTTTTGAGATTTATTTGTCCTGGCCGTTTTTCTTTTTTTTTCTTTTTTTTTTCTTTTTGTTTTTGGTTTGATGCGGTGTGTGCACAAATTTATTAAAAAGATGTTTACGCTTGCAATAACGTGCGAGGACGCCCTCTTGATGACGGGTATTTTTCCCGTCAGAGAATGCCCAGGTTCCAGCACACCGTATTTTTAACAATATAACAGTAACATATAAAAGTATATTTAAAACGGTATATTTCTAATATGTACACTATTATAGTGCGGCCCTTTATTGCGAGTCCGCAGGAGTGGCTCTCGCGACTCCTTTGGTCCGTCCTGTAATACAGGAAGAAAAATAATACTAAAAATATTACGGTAACAACTATTGTGTGTCAGGCGGTTCTAGCATTGTGCTAGAACGGCATGACCAACTTATATCTTTACATTGCGGTGGGCCATACCGCACACGGTGTGTTTGATGGCATAAACACCGTAATATAGTATATTCGAGGCATGACGGTATTATATACAGTCATGCAGGACAACCGCAGTCGTCCTAGGTGCCGGGTTTCGATTTTACGAAAATAATAAAATAAGAACAATATTTTTATAAAACGGTAAATAAATTAATAAGGCATCTCCGTCGTCACACGCCTAATGGTACAATTCCTACTTATTACATTTCAACTATTTATGTGATTACAGTAAAAGTCCAAAATTGTCCCAGTTATTTTGGGTCGCACGGTCTATCAAAATGGTCCGTTGTTGAACACAGGTTACCGAAATGTCGGGGTTTGACAGAGCATCTCTGTCAGTTATTTGTGCAGGATGAGCGATTGGTGACAGTGTGGGTGGCCTAGTAGCTTGGATAAAAGTTGTTTATGTTGAGTTATTTTTACCTACCAGAGCCGTGCTACATAAAAAGGGAAGTTGTGTGTGAACGGCCGGTGTTGAGGCACCATCCATTATTGGAGGAGTGTTATTAGGTACCGCAGACACCAGGCGTGTCTGTGGTACCGTTGATTGTGGGACCATTTTTACGGTGTCGCAATCTTGTTTATGTTTAGGTAGAGGGGGTAATGCGCCGTTTTTAAGTCAGTTTTATGAGACGGGCACTGAATGGGCTCTCCCTTCAGTGCCCGTGTTAGTTTGTCTGATTTTCTGTTGATGGCTTATTTTGCTCTAACTGTAATGTTGTGGAGGGAGGATTGTTCGAACACTGTTCCATCAAGTGTCCTGCTTCGCCGCATCTAAAACAAGTGTTTTGGTGGGTGGATGTCAGTGTAGGACGGTTTATGATAGACCTATTTGTGTTCTGTGCTACCGTGGTTGATAAAGTAGTTAAGAAATTGCTCAGAGAAGCAATTTGTTTTGTAATCTCCTCTAACCGTTCATCCGTATTAGACCTATTGAAATTATTATGTTGGTTACCACTACCTGGGACATTATTGTGGCCTCCACGGTGGGATTGACCACGGCCTCTAACTCTTGGTGCATTATTTTGCTGAGGCTGCGTGTTTCGCACTGTGCCTGCTTCGGTTACCTTACTTGAAGCAGGTGCGGTGTTCGTAGTATTATTTGTACTAGTGTCAGCTAACTCATTGATAGGATGTAATTGTCGTTTAAAATTCTATTCCCATTTGGAAGTTTTCTACTCAAACGGCAGTGGACGTTAACGTTTGTAGGCTTCCGTGTTCTAGCAGAAAAAGTTTCTCTGAAAGAGACGGTTCGTCATTCAGGGCACCGATAAAAGTATCCAATTGTAAGTGAGTGACTCCAGGTTGGTACTGGGATAAGCTCGTGGGACTAATCGCCTGATATGGCTTGCCAGTTCAGGGAGAGATTCATTCGCATGTCGCCGTAGGTTCTTTATCTGTAAACGGCTAGTCTATCCAAAGGCCATATCACCAAACCGCTCCGATAATGCATTCTCCAATTCACTATAGGTCAGTGTTATTTCAGATCCCATGTCTGCTAATACCTGCAACCCTTTTCCTTATAATTTTGCGGCCAGGCACTCTCCATTTGGTGGTCTGACCAACCATTCTTTCTGCTGATGATTTCAAATTGGCACTTATAGTTGGCCCAGTCACCATCCCCACTGAATTCAGGTGGAAGTATGACATGGCCGTTGCCATGATAGGGAGTGCTCGGCGCAAACCCCGGTGGTGGTGCAGGCATAATGGGAGTAAAAGCTGAAGAGGGACGGGAATCATAGTCATCAGGCCGGTATTGATATTTCATAGGCGGTAATTCTGAGTGGTACCATATAGGTGAGGGATTCCCCTGCGTACGGTACCATTCATTGTACCTAGGTGGTGCCGTGTTTCGTAAGGGTAACTGGTTTGTTGACCTAGTAGGGTTGGTGGGGTATACTATTAGCCATTCCCGATATTGTGGGATACTTGGAGAGGGACGTGGATAATTGATGAAATGAGTATAAGCCAGCTGTGGATTAGTTGGCGGTAATTTGGCCTCCGTGTTTCAATGTTGGTACCGTAATGGTAAGTTATTATATGGTACCGTTGGTGTAGCTATTCACTAATGTAACACGGGCTCGTTGGCCAGTGTGTTTCACCATTGTTCACTTGCTGTTGCCAAGTGTGGGCGTACCTGGTGTGAGGTATTTACTGGTCCCATTAGGGAATAGTTATTGTGTAGTCCATCATCCGGCAATGGTGAATGAATCTCATTGCGGATGTCAGACAACGTTATATAGTTGTCACCCGCCTATGAAGCATTGATGAACGGTACTTCACTTAAAGGCGAGTATTCCTGTCTTATGGGTGCTAATGATTCCACACCGGAGAGCGATATATAAGGGTTGGTGAGTGTCCTCACTCTCCTATCGTTTATACACTCCATTTCTTCATCTGAAGTGTATATATTGAAATAAAACAGAGATTGAAACATACAGGAATTGAAACCAAGTGTAGGTTGAATTTCCACTTGAGCCCCACCTAAGGCACCACTTGTAGTTGCCAGTGGCACGCGTAGCTCCGTCGCTTGCCGGCATTGTTGCTGCTGCTGCTGGTCAACAAACCTCGGCATTGGAGGGCAGTCGCCGTGCATCTCTGGTGTCCACAAAAACCGGCATCCAGGGCCGGTGGAACGATAACATTCCAGTGGGCTGGTGCAGTCATTGCTGCGAAAATTGAACACAACCATATCGTCCCGGCTGTCCATGTCCCCGGTGTGTCTAGCCGTCATTTCCAAGGTGGAAAGAACGGTGCCAGCACGCAAATTTACTTACTTGATTTTAGTAACAAACAATTTTTGTATGCTTGTCACTGATGAACAGTGTATGTAAAAAATGATAGTGGGGAATTTGGGTTTATGTCTCGCCGGAGGTACCTAACCGATCTAGTCATATAAATATATATATATATATATATATATATACGGTATCGTGAAAGGTACCCCAGTTGAGGAACGCTTGGTTCAGGGCACATCAATTGGTTTAATATAAACTATATCTGCCTCAAGCTGGCCAAAAATGATTGTTTTTGCGAGAGGAAAGTGCCTCACGCGGGCCTCCATCACAGGAAAATGCTTACAACGCCATAGCAGGGGAAGAGAAAAGTTAGGAGAGAGAGAAATCCTTCCTGCATCAATATGCAGGCCAGAAATGGAGAACCCATACCAAACGGTACCAATAATGACTGAATCTTTACCGTTTGATTGAGAGGAAATATACGACGGTGCAGTACTGTGCTCCACCTGGAGGACGGTCGAAGGAGGAAAACGACCGACCATCACAATGAGGTGGAAAAATGGGGAACCAATACCTCTTCATGCCAAGGATGACCATGCCCTTGCCATTTGTTTGAGAGGAAATTTATGATGGTACCACACCGTTGCGACTTGTGAAAAGGCAACCGGTGGGAAGCTAACTATGAAAATGTGAAAAGGGGGTGGATGTAATCTCACTGTTTGCATGCAATCGTTAGAGAGCCATCCCATGGTAACGAAAGATGAGGAAGAACATTATGTTGGTCTTCCTGCCCAAGGCAGGGAATCCAAAATTTTGCGAGAGGAAAATGCCTCGTGCAGGCCTCCATCAAAAAGAAAAATGCCTTTAAGGCTGAAGTGGAGGAGGAGAGCGGTAAAAAGGGTCGCCCTCCTATCCTACAAAGAGAGAGAGAGAGGAAAATTATCATGTGTATTTATCCTAATATAGTTATTTTACTGTTGCATGCCTATCGTTTGTACGTGAAGATACGGTGGCTGATTTATTTCAGCACCGTGGTCTTAAGTTAAAGATACTGTTTAGTTCGTACCATCCATTTTTGTGTACCTAAAAATGGCCTAGACTAACTTTTAGTTGTAAGTTCAAAACAAAGCCGCAAATGGTGTGGCACCAACTGTCTTTAACGAGGGCGATGCTTGGTACCATTGCCGACACCACACGGAGCATCTCCCCTCAGACCGACAGCATGCAACATGTTATCTGGTGGTAGTTTGTGAGCCACAAAGTGATCCCTCCACATACCACATCACAACCACAGATAACAACACATGGTCAAATCACATTGACAGAAGCGTGTTTAGAAAGCAGATTTTAGCGTACTTACGGTGGGGAGAGAGAAACGTATTTCCATCTATGGTGACTATCCCGTAGGCGTGTTGAGCTCTAACGCTTCACCCAGTCACCGTTATGAGTTAGATGGTGATCCGTGTCTCTATCCATCACCTAACGGACTGTATGAGATCCATACCCTGGCGTTACCGTTTAGCTGCTTTAGGTTTGGAGAAAAGTTGCCTTAAAAACACTGCTGGGATGGAAACGGTGTTGCCTTATTTATACTTTCGCAGTATTTTCTACTTTGGCATAAAAAGTCTTGCTTAATATGTCTCTGAAGATACACGGGGTATGTATGTGAACGGCAGATTGATTCTGGCCAGCCAGTAACCTGCTCTGGTTTCTTGAGGCGTCCTAACCATTCTGACGGTGGGAATTCAAACAATTCTTTCGGCCAGACGGCAGAGAAGCGTCGTCAATGGCAGTTACCCGTCACTTTAATCTAGGAGGTCTTAATATGAATGGCCATCAATGAAAATCAGTAGTACCGTTTGCACAATGGTCTTATTGACCGTGAAGAAGCGTTTTTAATAACAATTCTCCATTTGAAGAGTAACCATTCTTAGCCAGCTTGAACACCTGTCCCATTGAGCTATCATAGTTCTAGGTTTAACGGTGGCATGCCATGTTCTTTGGTGAGAGCATGAGCAGCGACCTTAAGGTAAAATTGGTGCCGTTGGGAGAAAATACGTTGATGCATTTGTTGTTGATGCATAGTGTAAGCTAGGTGTACCGCCTCCAAATATTTTTTGTAGTTTTTGATTCTAATTAACAATATTGGCAGAATGCCTGATTACATATATATGTTGATCTACTAGGAGTGCGCGGAGCGCGGCTGTCCAGAAAGGGAACCTGACTGTAATAAGCTGCCTTAGTGTAGATTACAGAACGCGATCTCTACGCAGTAGGCAGATAGAGAGAAAGCTCCCACTCTCGGACCGAGTCCGCCTTGCTTCTATCCGAGTTTGGCTTTGAGAATGCCTTTTATACTCTGTGAGAGGCTGTGCCAGACGGCTCAGCCAATTAGAGCGCATGTTGCGTGAGAGACAAGGTGGCTAGAGAAATCTTGCCTAGCTCTCTCCCGTTCAGGCATACGCTCGGGCGATGTATTAAATTCCTCATTCAATTCTGATATTAATACATACCAAAATCTTTGAGGACGGTCTCATATTACGGAATTGCTATAATATGAGCAAGTATAAACATAAGTTGCCAGCCTCCACCGGCTAACGAGTCAATGATTGTTTACCTCTCATGGCCCCGCATGAGAGTAGGGCGATCTCACGGACTATTATTTTGTTCTCCCGCTGGAATGGCTGTTTATGCACAGGCCGTATTTGGCCGACGGAGGGGTGAGCACGGACCATCCCGGACTGGGCCGTCTTGTACGCACCTGACGGTGATCTGTGCTACAGTAATTGTAGTGTGGGAACTGTATTCATAATATGGTACTAATACATTTATAGATCCAATTTCTACACCACAATTACAAATACAATATTTACAAAAATCCAATCATCAACATGTATATTTTATCTCACTTTCGTTGATGCAAACTCACAAATTACATCTTCACAGTCAAGGAATTTGCAAATTCAATAGATATTATACGATTCGATTAGCGGTCATGGCCCATTGTTTTACAATCTTTAGTTTGCTCAAACTGCGATCACATGAAGCAACTGTTTCTGGAAATGCTAATAATAGCCAGAGAGCAATACCAATGTTGGGATGTGCGTCTTCAACAGTTCAACTTGAAGGGGGAAATGCATGTATTAGGTCTTAGATATCTAGGGTAGAATCTGTATATAGATTTGTTAGCAAAGAAGTTACTTCGTATTTAAATCTGTTAATTTCAGCTGAAATCTCGGCAGCATCAAAGTCTGTAGAGTATTTCAAACAAAGGTCTGTTACACATTTCTTTAGATATTCACATACATGTCAGTTAGAGATTTACCAGTCAAAGTGAAAATATTCATGTATGTTGTGTTATAATACAGTTAAATAGTGTGCTACATTCTCTTTCAAACTCTTTTTCGGCAGTTAGTCAATTCCCCTCATCTTCAGCCATTTTTGAGAACATACACTTCATATTTCTACTCCTTTTTCGGTGAAACATGGGTCTATACTAAGTCATTTTGCTGCGATTTTTGCTGTTTCAAATTTACTACCAACTACATTATTGCGCATTTCTGTAATGCCACTAAACCCTTCAACAGTTTTGCGGCACCATCGACTGACAGGTTTTTACTTTGCAAGCTAGTATTGACTCGCTCAATATGTTTAAGTATAATTTCCAACATAAATAACAAGCAAAGGAATGTAAGACTAATTTGCTTGTTTAGTTTTACCGCACCTTCAACAGGTTCCGCATTTAGACTATACGATCTTTTCCATTTCTCTTAAAGTATAACTAACCTCATCTCATGATATCTATACAGATGATCTAATAGGCCACTCATAAACTATGTTTGGGATTTTAAGCTTTTTATCATTTTATCAAAGAAATATATTCATGTTTTAGTAGCTAAATGTTGGTAGATTTCTACAGCTGTCATGATTTACTTTTCAACCAATCAGAAAAAGCTTAGCGTGTCTGCCCCGGGATATACGCTCAGTCATAGAGGTGCCAGCTATAGTTTGGCAATGTGGTATAACAGAAATCCTACAGATAAGCTGTTGAATATTTGAAACGAATTTGAGTGGAAGTTGTTGATGCCATAGGCAGCCACAACTTCCAGTCAAATTAGTTTCAAAATATTCAGCGACATGAGTGTTACATAATAAAGAATCTAATGCATTAGCACTTACATGACATCACACGTTATCGCTTGAGGAGACAAAATGGTGGCGATCACTGTTCAACATTTGGACCTCGGCTAACATTTGACGCATTTGATTATGACGTCAGATAGTTGAGTAACAGATATGATCCCTCTATTAGACGGCTATACTTAACGATCTGCTTTAAAAGCCGAATCTATTCATATTGATGAATTATGGAATTGCTTGAGCGACAGCACTTAATTGTTTGAACTTTGATTTGGGTCTCCAGAATTGGACAAACATGTAGTAGTCCATTACGCCATTTTGTACCAGGTGAACGATGCATGGCAACTAATTTACCATCTTCCTTCCTCCCCTTCCTCCTCCTCCCCTTCCTCCTCATCGCCACCGCCGCCGCCACCACACTAACGACAACCGCCGCCACTAGCACCACCACTAGCACCAGCACTAGCACCGCCACCGCCGCCGCCATTATTATTATTATTATTATTATTATTATTATTATTATTATTATTATTATTATTATTATAGGGATCTGTCGAACCATGCACATTCTAGCCAGCGCCTGATTCACTCCATCTGGATATCTCGTGAAAGCAAAATCATGGAGCCGGTTTTTATCAAGATAATTGTAATAGTTGTGACTTTGGTACTATCTCTAGTATTTGGTTTGATTCCTCTCAGACTTGTTGACTGGATGCAAAGAACCGAGGATCGAGAGAGACGGTTAAACCTCATTCTCAGCTTTCTAACCTGCTTTTCTGGCGGCATCTTCCTAGGCGCAGTTCTAATCCATCTCTTCCCGGAAGTTATTGAAGGTTTTAACAAGTCCCTAAAATTTCAGGGCATTGTGACGGAATACCCGCTTGGATTTCTTGTTATTTGTTTAGGCCTTTTTCTTGTATTGCTTTTGGAGAAGTTAGTGATAGCATGCAAACTTAATGTGGTGGACAGTATGATGGTGCCCAAAGATGAAACACACACACCCGACCAACCTTTTTATAAAGAAAATCCCAACTTACTCTCTAGTCTGAACGATCACAATGACAGCTCTGTGGATGCTGTGTTTAAACGTAATAACAAGGAAAATGATTATCTTTTAGTAACAAACGAATCAAATTCAAATCGAGGCTTGCCACAATCAACCAAAAAGAATTATATGGCTATTGAGGAGAGGCGAGACATGGAGACCTCATTAACCGATAAGAAGGACTCTGTTATATCAATGCGATCTCCCCAAAGCAGCGCTGATGCGGGCTCATTAAAAATCACCAACACAATTCGTTCATTTGTGCTACTTATGGCTCTTGCATTTCACTCCATTTTTGAAGGACTCGCTATTGGACTGCAAACAACGGAAACAGAAATATATGCCTTATTTATTGCCATCGACAGTCATAAATTTGTTGTGGCCTTCAGTCTGGGTTTAGAGATGGCACAGGCAGTCGGGATGTCACCACGAACGCGCATTTTCTCTATGATCGCATTCGCTTTAATGACACCGATTGGAGTGGCCATTGGCATGTTAATTGTTGACACTGGTGGTGGGCAGGACCAATCACGCCAGCTCGCGTCCAGTGTGCTCCAAGCATTAGCTACCGGTACATTTCTCTATGTAACGTTCTTCGAGATTTTACCGAAAGAGTTAAGTAAAAAGCGGACCTATGATTTGGTTCGTGTATTGATGGTGATGATTGGATTTGGATTTATGGCTGGAATTAAAGCAGTCGAACATGAACATTAACGTGTGCCGGGGACATGACGTTGCAAATAATTATTAAAATGTTGCTGTGAACTACATACTTAACCCGTCTTGTGTCGACTTGTCGTTTATAATGATAAAACCGATCAATACTGCCTCAGCAGTTGTCTTCAGGACTGTCTATTTGCAGAACACGACTCAAGAGAAGACTATGTTTGAAGATTTACCACTGTAATGATTGGCTCGGTTACCGAGCAAGTCATTTCAGTGGTAAATTTTCAAAAAATAGTCTTCTCTTGGCCTGTAAATGGAAACTGACTAAGCAAATATTTAGATTTTCTTGACTATTAACCCTTTACTCGTCAAGTCGGTAATAAACACCACTTAAAAACTATTTTCTTAAAGTCCAGTGGTCAATTTACAAAAACATTCTTCTCTTGGCCAGCAAACGGTCATTCACTGAATAAGAATTTCTATCTTGTTGAAAAATCTGGACAAATTAAAGGGTTAATTCATAAAAGTAACATTTTGAGCCGCTGCTGACACAAGAGGGGTTAAATATATCCTCAAAGCGAATATTGATACAATAATCGTCAACATACCTCTCTTGGCGGGAAGCGAACCAACGACTGGCAGCATCCCCTAGAATCATAGCTTAAATACGTTTCCACTACATTAATGTGCTGGAAGCGTTTGCGGGCTATTATGCTAGGTGCTGCCACCAGTTGTGGGTTTGATTCCCTGACAATACCAAATACCGTAATGGCACGAATAATTGAATAACTAATATACCTGATGAATATTTCATTTACATGTGTATCTACAGTAAGACAGGTCTACGGACTATCTCTAACCAGTACTCACGCAAGACAACTGGCTGAGTCTGCTCTGATTTCAAGCACCAATGTGATATTTATTTATAGAAGGTCGGGTTTTAACACGTGTGAATCTTGGAATTAGCTACTCCAACATCAGTCTAACATTTATCCCAATACAACTTACAGACGAGCAAACTCACAGTGGACGGTCAAGTACAATGAATCATCATCGGGAGACGGCATTATAGGTTCGATGGCATGCGCGATTGATCGTGATCAATATTATAAGCAATGCCGACCGGTCATCCTAGTCAACACCTGTGTCCGGTATAATATCTGTCACTGCAGCAGAAATAAATAATTACTTTACCTATATTTTTATTTGGCACGTGAAAAACATGTTTTCACTATTACTTTTTTCATGGTTCATAATAATGTTAATAACTGGTAAGGAAATAAAATAAACTGGTCCAGTTTTCGCATCAGAGGGCATCTGTTATTCAAACACGGCATGTTGATGTCACCAACATAACAATGATTCTTTTCTACTGATGCGCTGAAAGGGCATGTGGTGCTTATATTGTTTTGAAATCCAGATTGATTTTTCTCACGTACATACTCAATCCAAACACGGCCATCGTTTCTATCGATGGTAAAAACTAAAATCACTTTATTCGTTTTATTGTATATGTAGCAATCCTTATTTCATTTTAAACACCAGATTTTCTACATTACATAGCAAGGATACAGGATTTTGATTTTGAAAATACTGTTGCTGCTGTATTACGAAAAATGGAATTTTACCAGGTCTAGATTCGCTACAATAACAAGTTGTCCTCCCGTCTTAGCGGCGTTTGTATCTTTATTTTGCTGACAACCTCTCTTGTTGTCATATATCATAGCCAATGATGTCATATCACCATCTTGTCGCTATATAAATAATAAATTTACATCCCTGTTAGAAACTGGTACCCAAGTAAACACAGTCCCTCTGAAAACCGATACGTGTATTTACACACGGTGACGCCATCAATTCTGTTCTTTTGAAGGCTGTTAGATCACACGATCTTCATGCATGCCAATAACTGTCATGGCCGATCTATAAGCAGGGCAAACGGGGCATGTACCCTGGGCCCCCGATTTGCCCAGGGCCCCCGAACATGACACCTGAACAAATTTAGGTGTTATTTCTTGAGGCCCTGGGGGCCGGGCTGGGCAACTTGGCGGGCTGACCTGGCCAAATGCCACAACAGCCGTGACCCCGTGGTCAGGGGCCCCCAATGCTAGTAAAAATAAAATGTTGAAATAAGATTATAAGTTACATATTACTAAAGCTAACCAGAAATAAGCTCTTCCTAAAAATTAGGTTCATTAGTCTACCACCCCACCCCGCCACCCACAAATGGCCACACTCATATTACAATACAATTTCTAAGCTACTATTTATTTAGAGTTTAATGCTTTCCAGTTTCCGCGAAATGCTGTTCAGTATTACCGGATGTAATTTTTATTATGTAATGAGCAAAAAGCTTAACGCTGACGTGGGTGGCAAAATTGTTATGAGACATCATCATCCGTCAGAATAAGCTTTTATTCAGAGCAGGATAGGCTGATAGCGGGTAAGTATATTTTGATTGTTATTTAACAGATTTTAAGTTTTTATTGTTGCAGTTGCGTAACTTGCGGAGACTACGTAGTACGTGGATCAAAGATTTCTATTTCTGATCGGTTCTGTATTATACTGTATATGCTGTTTGCAATGTTTTTTTGTGGTTATAAAATTAGTTACAGTTATACCCAAAGGTGGGTTAAGCCTATATAGTTGGAGCACACGACTAAATGAATGTGTACCCATTGGCCATTGATAATGGATAAGCTAAAATTATTAAACTTTAATACCTTTTCACCCTGACAGATCAACTATAATAAATGCTTTACAACCTAACAAATATTTTAAAACTAATTTGACTGGAAGCTGTTGCTGCCAAATATTAAAATAACATATTCAGCAGCTTACCTCATGCCATCGGGAGTAGGGTGAATTGACAGAAGATATGCAAATTCAGGTAGCAATTGCTCTCAAATTCTAATTTTCCTAAATTGATGTGTGAATTAAGGCAAAGATAGAAATCAAAACAACTATGTTGTTTATCACTCTGAATGCAGGAGTTAGCTTCTCAGAGCATCTAATTAAAAAAATGGGGTTGGCTGGAGGTGGGGAGACTACCAGACACCCCTAAGGAGGGGTGAGTCACCCCTATATAGGCATATAGCTCACAACAGGGCCCCATGTCAGAAACCCTGCCCTGGGCCCCATGTGGCCTAAGTTCGGCCCTGATAACTGTAGCTGGTGTTGTCCCAATGCAGACACTCCATGCATGCGTGTGCACATGCGTGCATGTACGCATACGTGCATGTGTGTACGTGTCCTAGTGTACATGACTGTGCAGATGCGTGTTCGCCATGTGATAACACAAGTTCTATTGGCGGGATGGTTAACAGCTAGACTTGGGTGCAGGTTATTATTCGGGTAGCTATCCCCTCATCTACGGTACAAACTATGGTAATTCGACTAATCACACGGCGCGGGGTCTCTTCAAATGATAGATTTTTATTACAGGCAGCCACGTGCCCGTGACTGTTGGTACACAGATATTGGACATCGTAAGTAGACGTAGCTAGGTTCTTAGCCCTTTAACCCTCGAATTTGTTCAAGAAAATGTCAACTTCCTCATAGAAAATGTCCGTTTGCAGACCAAGAGGAGACTGTTTTTGAAAATTTACCACTGGAGTGACTAGCTCGGCTATCGAGCCAGTCATTCCAGTGGTAAATTTTCAAAAATAGTCTTCGCTTGGTCTGCAAATAGACATTTCCCAAGGCCACTGCAGACGCCGTTTTACTGCTGATATGAGGGTTAAAGGGTTAAGAAACCAGTATGACGTGTGAGACCCTATTAAGGTTTGATGAAGGTGTTGTATCAAAGAAAGGGTGAAAGAATGAGTAAATGAGTGTGTGTATGTATTGGTATAGTTCTCATGCACTCCAGTTTGATACGCAATAAGGCATAATTTGGGTGCGTAATAATTGTACGTGGGGGAGAGGTGACTCAGTACTTACGTGCGTGCATTGTGAAATTCAATCATAGGCATTTATATTTCTAAATATGTCACTCAAGGTCGGGATAAAAACCGATCTATTTTTCTCGATTCATTTATCAGAAATGAGTAAACAGAATCTAGCAGAAAGGTTGTAATGATATTCATTGTAAAGTTCATAATACTGGGAAAATGTGACCACTTTTCAGCGCTTTATAGCGACGTAAACATGAATCCATTCATCCTGGATGCCATTCTCGCAACACCATCAGACCATACTAATTGGGCGCGCCGCGAAGAGTTATCTCCCCAGAGGGCGTGCGCGCGTTGTGAGGCATAAATATACTTCCGCGTTTATCAATGGCGTGTATAGTAACAACGTCAGAGTACCGTATCATTGCGTAACGCAAAGCCGTTTTAGGTAGCAAAATGCCGTTATATTGTTGTGTTCCTGGCTGTAAAGTTAAAAGAGGTGGAAATAGATTCCCGAAAGAAGCAGATATGCTATGTAAGTTGCGAATATCCGTGAAAGAATCGATACGGTGACGCGCAAACTGTGGATGTCGAGATCGACTGAACTCGTTTACAGAGATCATATAGGCCTACATACATATTACACCGGAGTGGTTCAAAGAAACTCTAACATGTATGTTTAAATAAATTTATATTGTGTTATTTTATTGTCCACATTGTCAAATACATGAACAAATGGCATCTATATTGGACACGTTCTTCCGATCGCCAGTTATCATCCCAGGTTGTGGCTATTAAAGGGTGGTCTCTTAAGACAAGTCAATAAATATGTCCCGAATACCAGAGTTTCTTTAAAAACCAATGGTCTATCAGTAAACCTGTTTTAACCGTTTAATGCTAAAATTAGTTCCAGAAAAATTATATTTTCTCATAGAAAATATCCAGTAGGGTAGGCCTACAAAGAAAATTGTTTTAGAAAAGTTTCAAGGGAATGGCTCGCTGCAGGTGGACCGTTACATATATTATAACATTTAACATCAGCCATTAATCACAGGTACAGCATAATGTATACATCATAGGAGGTGGTACCCCGATTTTTCATTGTCAAGACGTTACACAGATTAATTTCTAAATCCATTTAAGCAATGTATTTGAATCTCTATTAAGAGACCATCTGCCTTAAGAGACCACCTTTTAATTCTCCCATGGGAGGTCTCTCAATGCAGGTTTGAAAGTATGTCATCAATTTGGTTTGTTAGCACTGATGTCATCCATTTTCAAATAAACATTTTTCAAGATCACTTTTGATTAAGCAAATAAGAATGCTTGCATAGTCAATGTCCATCTGCGGGTTAAGAGACTCTTTAAAAAAATTTCTACTGGAATGACTGGCTAAGTTTTCTAAAATAGTCTTCTCTTGACTGGCAAATGGACATTTCTCAACAGAACTGCAAAATCAACCTCTGCAGTGGTACCGAGGAATGGTCACTTGCAGCACAATAGAAAAGTAATTTTTGTAAATTTATCACACAAATGACTTGCTCGCATGCCAGTCATTCCAGTTGTAAATTTTCAAAAATAGTCCTCTCTCCACCTGCAAATGAACATTCAATTAAGCAAATATTTACATTTTTATCAAATTTAGCCATTATAGCATTAAAGCAGTGGTCTGTATGTGAAAAAGGCCTTCAGATCACAGAATCAGTGGTAATTTCTAGCCCTATTGAGATGATCCATTGTTGGCCAGTAGGATCCAAGCAAATTAGTTCCAAAATTATCATAAACTTACCTTACTGTTGTCTTGTTTTAAAAAATTTAATTTGGACAACCAGATAATGAGTAGTAGTCTTTTAACACATTAACCTCTATATGCCAGAAAACAAGATGTTTTATATATGATGTATGCAATGCCCTGTTCAATATTTTGAGACCAAATTGACTGTGAGTTATTGTTGCTTCCTATGCCTTATTAGTTTGAAGTTATTCAAGAGCTTTCATGTATATATGTCTAGAAATCGAGACATGGGCATTACATATGTTAAAGTGTTAAAAGAAAAAGTTGACAGATGGAAAGTGACCACCGCATAAGCTCAGCTCGCCCCACCCCTTCTGGACAGTTCAGCTAATAATGTGTCTGATCTGTTTTCTAATTATTTTACAGGTACCTCCTGTAAGCACCTGTAAGGTACTGTTTCAAATTTGTTCAACTTTGGCACTCCATCTACACCATATGCCAAGGGAAGACAAGAAAGTACACAAAGAAATAGGAAACTAGTTACGGATGTGATGGGTGCCAGTCTAGATATTAGAAATGAAGTCCTCAGGGAGACAATGGAGGAAGGTGAAAGTACTTCATCTATCAATGACAATCACTTCCTGTGTGGTTAGCTGTCAAGTATGACCTTCTTTCTGACAGAGTTTGTATTCGATAGAGAGAATTCACGACAATCTTGATGCAATCAAATTTAATACAGGCTTTGATAATTATGACCATTTTATGCGCAGTTAAGACTTGTGAATGATATTTGCTCAATTATGACTTGTGAATGATAATACATGTATTTGCTCAATTAAGACTTATGAGTGATGAAATTTACTTAATTGTGACATATTAGAGATGAAATTTTCTCAACTGTGAGCTAGAAATGCTGAAATTTGCCCAATTGTGACTTTTCAATAATAATATTTGCTCAGTTATGACTTGTGAATGATAATATTTGCTCAGTTGTGGCCTGTGAATGATAGTATTTGCTCAGTTGTGACTTATGAATGATGATATTTGCTTAATTGTGACTTATGAGTGATATTATTTGCTTACTTCTGCCTTATGAGTGATGAAATTTGCTTAATTGTGACGTGTTAGTGATGAAATTTGCTCAGGTGTGATTTATAAGTGATGAAATTTTCACAACTGTGAGCTAGAAGTGATGAAATTTTCCAAATTGTCACATATGAATGATAATATTTGCTCAGGTATGACTTGTGAATGAAATTTAATCAATTGAGACTTATGAATGATGAAATTTAATCAATTGAGTCTTGTGAATAATGATATTTAATCAATTGAGTCTTGTGAATAATGATATTTAATCAATTGAGACTTGTGAATGATGATATTTAATCAATTGAGACTTGTGAATGATGGTATTTAATCAATTGAGACTTGTGAATGGTGATAATTAATCAATTGAGTCTTGTGAATACTGATATTTAATCAATTGAGACTTGTGAATGATGGTATTTAATCAATTGAGACTTGTGAATGATGATATTTAATCAATTGAGACTTGTGAATGATGATATTTAATCAATTGAGACTTGTGAATGATGGTATTTAATCAATTGAGACTTGTGAATGGTGATAATTAATCAATTGAGTCTTGTGAATAATGATATTTAATCAATTGAGACTTGTGAATGATGGTATTTAATCAATTGAGACTTGTGAATAATGATATTTAATCAATTTAGACTTGTGAATAATGATATTTAATCAATTGAGACTTGTGAATGATGATATTTAATCAAATGAGTCTTGTGAATAATGAAATTTAATCAATTGAGACTTGTGAATAATGATATTTAATCAATTGAGACTTGTGAATGATATTTAATCAATTGAAACTTGTGAATGATGGTATTTAATCAATTGAGACTTGAATGATGATATTTAATCAATTGAGTCTTGTGAATAATGATATTTAATCAATTGAGTCTTGTGAATAATGGTATGTAATCAATTGAGACTTGTGAATGATGATATTTAATCAATTGAGACTTGTGAATGATGGTATTTAATCAATTGAGTCTTGTGAATGGTGATAATTAATCAATTGAGACTTGTGAATGATGGTATTTAATCAATTATGGATCTATGAGCCATATCTCAGAAACTGCTTGTCTGATTTTCTAAAATTTTACCACAACAAAGAGTGTGATCTTATACTAGACGTCGCCAATGTTGGCCGGGCATGATCTAAAGAAATCCAGAAAGTGTGAAAAAATTTAGGATATCCTAGTGGTTTTAAAAACTTGGGGATACTGGCATTTCATTATATAAATAAAGAGTATAGGCCTATATTCATTATTCCAATGATGTAGCTCTGTATGTTATAAGGTTAAATATAATTGTATGTTGATCATAGGATGCATCTATTTAACCCTTTAATGGCTAAATTTAGTCAAGACCTTAATATCAAAACATTTGCTCATTGAATGTCCATTCCCGGGCCAAGAGAAGAGTATTTTTGAAAATGTGCCACTGAAATGACTGTCTCGGTTATCAAGCAAGGAATTCCAGTGGTACATTTCCAAAGTTTCTGTTCGCTTGTCCTGCAAGTGAGCATTTCTCAAGACCACTCCAGAGGCTGGTTTTTGCCCTGACCAGTAAACTGTTGAAAGGCATGCAAGCACGTAGGCAAGCAGGCAGGCAGACAGACATGAAGGTAGATAGATAAAAAGATAGAGTATCCATCTCTACCAGCAAGCAATAGGGAAGTAAGCAGTAGGGAAGTGAGGCTATGTATAGGCTAGATAGATAGCTAATCGCTACTATGACGTAAATGGTTGCTACTGCAATACATGATGTGCTACCGTGAGAATAAGATTGGTCATACACAGGGCTGGTGTGGGTGTCGGGGTGGGGAGTAGAAACTATTGTTGTATTGAATAGGCCACAACGACCTTTCTTGCTTGATTAATGAAAGTTACCACTACTAAATTCTCCCCATGGACTTTCACCCTCAATAGCTCAGTTCAGAAATTGTAACACATTTAATACACTTCTACTCTAGCAAAGCATGCATGTAATCGATTGGATTGTATATATTTGGTAGGCCTTATAAAAAGTTATACATAACGTGGTCTATGCATACATGTATGGGCACTACAACCTGCTGTGATACAATTAACTCAAAACAGGTTTTTTTAATCTTTGCCTAGCATATAGGCCTACCATAGCCTCCCTCCCCAGCGCTAATACTGGTAGATGGATACACCGTCACACTCCTGCTTGTCAATTTACACTATCGCATCATTTACAAGTGGATTAAATAACGCACCGATGTCTGATTAGTGATTACTTAACAGCGGCGACATTTATGTCTCGGTCCGAAGGTGATGCCTTAAATCACGGAAACGTAGAACGACGTTTGAAAATGTCGAGTTTGGACACTATTAAAGTCATTGTTAAATATATATTGCCAATAATGATACGGCATTAAACAAAGCAACTACAATCAGCGTTTATACGAACTATAACTACTTAAATAGACAAGATACGAATAACAAAAGTACATTACTCGCGTAATGGTAAACATGACCGCATTAGAGAGGATGCCTCACAACGCACCAACGCCGCCTGGCGGCTGTTGCAGCGGTGCGCCCCATTACGACGTAATTCATCGTACGTTATATCCGGAGTTACGACCTAACCCTCTGCCGGCGGGATAATGCCTGGATGGTGGAATCGGTGTTAGTTGAGGAGGATTTGATAGCAATGCGGTTGAAGGTTAAAGTTGCTGCTTTGATGTTGGTCATTATGAATGATGGTTGCCATTGATGAATGCAGCACAGAGTTCCAAAGCAGTATTGAGCAACACTTGGTAATACCCCAATAACGCACCTTAATGGGCCAATGATGGGTTAATACCAGGCCGGTACTGAAAGTATGGGCACGGTATCGTCCCAGCATCGGCCCAGTAAGCTGCGTTATTTTGGTATGATGTACGAAGTTTGAATCGTTATGTTATCAAGTTATTGGAATGAAAGTTAACCCAATATTGCTGAGGTGTGTTGCGCGTTAGCAACAGCAACCAGCCGAATAAGAGCAGCTAGTAGCCCTGTTGACGAAGCAAGCTATTTAGCAGCATTCTGGAAGATGTTATTCAGACACATATTAGTAGTTCACCTGGCCTGAATGGCCAGGTGAGCTTATGCCGTGGCCATCGTCTACCCGACTCCGTCGCCAGGCCATTGTCAGTCCATTTTACTTTAAAACACTGCTACTCATTAACCAATTGACAAATTTTAACCCAATTTGGCTGGAATGACACTATTGGTGTAGGCCTCAGAACTTACATGTAGAATTTTGATTGGTCAATTATCCGTATAGCTTCAGAGCTTGTATATATAATTTTGATTGGCCAATTATTTGGATGAATGTCGTAGAATTTTTGAACGATTTACCGGAAAATGTTAAAACTATACTCGCCATTAACCGCTTGCCGGATTTCAACACTAGTTGGCTCGACGGCCCCTATCGTGGTAGGCTCAGGAATATTTATTCAGAATTTTGATTGCCAATTTTTGGGTGAAAATATGAGATTTTATGAACCATTTACTGGAAATTGTCAAGACACTTCTCGATAGCTGCTTTACAGATTTCAACACAATTTGGATAGAATGCCCTATCATTGTAGACTCCAGAACTCCTAGTCAGAATTTTGCTTGGTCAAGTGTTGGGCTGAAAATCATAGATTTTATGAACAATTTACCGGAAATTGTAAAAATTCATCTCTTCCATAACCTCCTCGTGGATTTTATCCAAATTTGGGTAGAAGTATTCTATAGTGCTAGGCTCTAGAATCTCTATTCAGAACTTTGTTTGGTTTACTTTCGGCGGCCATCTTGGATTTTATGAAAATTTTCCAGAACCATATAAAACGCCACTTCTTAATTCTTAATTTCAACGAAACGTGGGTGGAATGATCCTATGGCAGCAGGCTTCAACATATCAAATGAGAATTTTGATTGGTCAATTTCTTTGGCGACCATCTTGGAATTTTCGAAAATTGCCCATCATGTCTATTTAAATGCAAATCGGTCACATGCTTATGGTACAGATGACCTTCACATACTCTTCGGCCTCTTGATTGATATAGTTAAAATCTGGAAACTAAAAGAACTGATGAGATTCAGGCATTTATACTCTGAACATTATGTTTTGCTGGTCAAGTTTGGTAATTCCGGAAATGTAATCTCATAAGCATTACAATTCACTAAGTTGTTTCGACTGAACATTTCTGTGCTGAACTTATTTACATTTATAAAGATTTGATCTCAAGTTCCAACTATAACCCTGTTGCTTTCGCCATCTCATTCAGCCATGGTATAGAGACGATGGTGGATGGCAATGGGAATGTACTTGGGCACGATATTCTAGCACGTAGCGTCGGTGTCATTCCACGCATGCAGCTACAACGCCTGAATTCCCATCTTCTCTACATTACATTAATATGGCCAGGCTGTGGAGACAATACAGTTAGAATGACAAGAATTCATAACTCAAGAAATTCCGGAATATAATTTCAGCCTGTAAAAGGTGAAGTTCTGACTGCATTTTCTTCCCATTCTGTCGCCGCCTTCGGTGCGGGTTAGTATAGAATCACTAGTGGAGTCGTGTATTTTGGTCCAGACTTTGCCTAACGATGACTAAATTTAATGAAGTTAAAAACGTCTAACTTTTGTTTGAATCGATTGTAAGGTTGATGGAGAATACATGTTACGATAGGCTAAAATAGAATCGTCGTGCTTGCGAGGTACAAGGCGAGTTTGGAATGGTTACCTCTGCAGTTTTATTTAATTTTAATAGTTGTTTGAAGTAGGCCTATGCAGTTATAGTATTTATTTTGTCTATTTTTACGAATATATTTATCAGCTTACGTGTATGTAAGGCAATGCATTTCTTGTTCTTTTCATAATAAGTTCAAGAATGAGCTGGACGAGACATTGAATGAAACCTGAATCATTGTGAGTATCAGTCAGATAGGCCCAGGGCAATCAACTTTTCCAATTTTAGCCATGCCCCTCCAATCTCTAGCTAAGCGCCACCCACATCACGCTCGTGTTGGGATCGATCGGTCCCTGAAATCCCTGACGATCAATTTCCAGAAAACTTTACTGGTAAGCTGTTGAACATTTTGAAATGAATTTGACTCGGTGCTATTGATGCATATGGCAGCAACAGCGGCTAGTCAAATTGGTTTCAAAATATTCAATGGCATATTTATTAAATAGCAAAAACATAAAATTCTTGCAACGTGTCGGACTATTAAGAGCATAAGACGGACTATATCGAGTCATTCATGACGTCATCATTATGACATCATCCTACATGTCACTTAGTTGATTATAGCGTCTTATGGCGTCATATGATCGATGGATAAACTTCGAAAGGTGAAATCATATTAATATCGTCCATTTCACCATCTGTCGGACCAGGCGAGCGCAACCCAGAAACATCAAGTCTTGATCTTAGAACAGAGTGAGGTCAAAATCGTAAAATCGAGTTAAGATTCTTAGTAAATTGTTGTAAATTTAAAAGGACGGAAAATTAACAGTATAAGGTAGGATTCCTTAGTTCTGCTTTGTTGTAGTGGCTAGGTTATCAGCGTTCTTATCCTCCGAACCTGGTTCGTATCTTAATGCGAAACTTTCTAGCTATCGTTGGAATCATCTCCTTTACTTCGTGGTTCCGCACTCCACTCGTGAGTATAAATTGGCACCAATGTTAAGAGGAATAAAGTAGGGATATTCCCTCTCCCACCCACCCCTTTACACAGCATTCAACACTTATACCTGTCAACAACAGCTCATTTGGCAACAACTGGCAGTGCATAGTTTAGTTTTTACTTTTACTTTCGCAAGCCCATTTCCAGCGGAGTTATACCCATGCTTTGCACTGGTTTGGATAGATTTATATACTTTAATGTAACTATGCAGGTGAACTGTTAACTATTTTGAAATTAATTTGACTAGGTGCCATTGCTGCCTAGCGCTCAATCAAATTTGTTTCAAAATATTTAATGTAATGTTTAATGAATAGTAAAGACATACAATTCGTACACTTGACGGACTATTCAATGTTCACGATGGACCTAGATACTTCATTCATTACGCATTTTGATTGTGACGTCAGCCTACGTACCTTCGGATCTAATTGATGTCACGTCATATACTTGATTGGCAGATCGAATCTATCAATTATTGGCTTACTCCATGACTAGATTCACATCTTCTACTAGTAGTTGAGAATTGAAAACGTGTTGGACAATCCCCATGCCTCCATAGGATCACTAACCTTAGGTTATATAAAGAACAGAATGGAACCTTCACATTAGGCCCTCTGTTCTACAGTGAAGACATATAGGGCAGGTCATTATTTCAACGATATCTATCAGTACTAATAATCTAGAAGTTAATAGTTTGATTGGCGTCTATCGAGTCCCTAATTCTAGGTCCCATTCACACCATGTCTATGCCGGTTTATATTTCAGTCAGTTATTGGTAACTTCCCCAGTTTTTACACTGGCACCCATTTATACAACTGGCGGGAGAGAAGCAATGAGGGATGAAAGCTATTGCCTATGTTTCTACAGATTACACCACAGCTACCCAATCGCCTAACAGTTGACAAGGATTTGAAACCGGCTGATTACGAGTCGATCGCGCTAACATCACGGTCAACTTATTAATAATCTTTGACAGTTACTATATTTACGCAGACAACACATATATGCACAATCATTTCCGATATCTACGGCAGGTATGCTGTAAAATATAATCGGTGGGCCCGAGGGGGTCCACCCTTTACTCACATACTCACATTGATGGATGCATCCACTTTTAGCTATGGCCCACATCCTATTTTCAGCTCCGCTCTACCCAAGCTTTGCTTGTGTCGGGAGCGATCGAACTCTGAATTCCCAGATTCACAATATCATGGTAACTATGTATAGCCACAATACTGGTAAGTTGTTGAATATTTTGAAACTAATTGGACTGGGGGCTGTTGCAGCAACAACACACAGTCAAATTACTTTCAAAATATTCAAAAGAAAGGCTATTAAATTGTAAAGACATACAATTCGTGCACTTGGCCGACTATTACGGGTTCATGACGGAATTACGCATGACATTCATTAGGCCTGCGTATTTTTATTGTGACGTCATCCTACATGCGAAGTAATTGATTATGCCGTCATATACTTGAGTACCAGATAGAACTTATTCATTGATGACATTATAATTTTCGTTGTACGCTTTAAGATTCTCTATGTTAGCTTACAATAAACAGGGATTATGTTTTCGATGGGTTAAAGTTAAGCTAAGCCGATTGTATTAACCCTTTAACACTCATATCAGCCAAAAAACGGCCGGCAGTGGTATTGGGAAATGTACATTTTCAGACCAAGAGAAGGCTATTTTGGAAATTGTACCACTGGAATGACTGGCTCGATAACCGAGCCAGTCATTCCTGTGGGAAACTTTCAATAATAGTCTTCTCTTGGTCTGCAACTTGACATTTTCTATGAGAAAATTTAAATTGTCCTGAACAAATTTGAGGGTTAAACGGCTAAGGGGTGTGGAAAACAACAATGTACAACTTTCAGCACAATCAGAGTAGACAAGCAAATAACCACTCAATGTTACTTCCATGGTCCTCCACCGCCTCTTATAGCTCATATGCAAACCAGATTAATAATAGAAGTTTTCCCGTTTTAGCTATGCCTCGCCCATCGCTAGCTAATCTCCACCCATACATCGCCCGTGTTGGGATCGATCGATCCATGACTGTCAATTTCCAGAAACTCGCGAGGTACGCTGTTGAATATTATGGCAGCAACAACTCCCAGCCAAATTAGTTTCAAAATATTCAACAGAATATTTATTAAATAGTAAAGACGAATATTTCGTACAACAACGCTTAGTCCGTCATCAATTAAGGGTTCGTGACTGACTTATATTCATGCCACAATTGATTATGGTGTCATCCTACACGGCGCGATCTTGATTATGGTTGATGGATGCACTGGAACGGTCCATTGATGAATCCGATCTGTCGATCAAGTATATGACGTCATAATCAATTACGTCACATGTAGGCTGACGTCACAAATATAATTGGCAGAAATATGATGATGGAATAGTCCGCCAAGTGTAGGAATTGAATGTCTTTGATGTATTTACGATTTAATAAACATTCTGTTGAAAATTTTGATTGGGTGTGGTTACCTGTATAGGCTAGTTACCTTGATATTGGGATTCTGGGAACTCAGGGCTCGATCGATCCCAACACGGGAAAAGCGTGAGTGGAGCTTGGCTATAAATGGGTATCTAAAATTGGATTTATCCATTAGAACACCAAAGGTCATAATATGGCAACTGTGCACTGTTGTGACTTACAACCCTGAGAAAACAGCTTACCGGGCACGGTATCGGCCCAGCATCGGCCCAGTAAGCTGCGTTATCAGGGACTGTTATAAGTAAGTCATATTTTGGTGTTAACATCGTGAATGTTATAGGCCATTCTAAGAAAATCATTAATTTATAGTTCAATGTTTAGTGTTCATTTATTTCACGTACTGTTGGTGATTAGTCGTGTGTGTGCGCGTGCATGGTGGCTGTCGGGTTAATTCGTACATAATTATAATGTTCAGCATATTATTTCACCCTCCTTGGGTTGCGAGGTGCACACGAGAGCTATTAACTTAACAAAGAGGCACGATTACTCTCAAAATATTCAAGTGAAATTAAATTGAAAATTTATTAAAGACATACAATTCATACACGTGATAATACGTCATCATGATTCTGACGTCAGCGTACATGTGACAACATATTATGATGTAATATATTTGAGTGACAGATCGGATCACTCCATTTTGTAATTACACAACTACTTCTTTGAGATCCTCTATATTACATAAGTGTAAATTATGACATACTTGTTGTCCGCCGTGCATAGACTACAAATAAATGTACAGTTTATGGGTAATGAACTAGCCGGAAAAGGAAACAAACATATCACATTACCTATCGCCGGTACGGGTTTATGTAAATATATAGATTAAACGGTTGGCTAAACCTCTGCCTTTTGAGTCTAAATGAGAGTGGTTAGTTAAGACTGATTGTCTATGGACCACCGGTCAAATCGATACACCAGTCTATAATGGACCTTTTCAGTTTTAGCTATGCCCAGCCCATCTATATCTAAGCTCCACCCACACTTCCGTTCGTGTTGGGATCGATCGATCTCTGAACTCCCTGACTATCAATTTCCAGAAAGCTATGCAGGCGGCAACAGCGCCTAGTCGAATTAGTTTCAAAATATTCAATAGCATGTTTATTAAATATCAAAGACATACAATTCGTACAACGTGTCGTACTATTAACCGTTAAAGACGGACTATTTCGAATCATTCATGACTTCATGATTATGCCGTCAGCATACACGTCACTTAGTTGATTATGACGTGAGATATAGGCTGTGTTCTCACTAAAGACTTAACCGGTGTAACGCAATTCTGAGGTATCGCGTTATTCCCGATTAACTCGTCAATGAGAACACGGCCTTAGATTCTGGGACTTATGGTTTCAAAGGTTCAAACTGATTCGAACATGCATAAATAAGTGGCCGGAGCTTAGCTATGAATGGGAGGGGGATAGGGATACATTAATCCCTCTATTGGTTTAGATGACTAGTCGATCAAGCCAGTAAAAATAGCCTTTGCGTAGCGATATCTAAGGTACTCTTTCAAGTCAGGCGTCACATGATCATGGTTTCGGGAACTTAAATATGAGTACTTCTGCGTAAATCAACCCACTCATTTCTGGTAAATGAATCAACAGCTTTGATGTCCCGTGATGTATGTTTGCAGTGACGAGGAATTTCATCACGCCACATTAGGCTAGTTAAAAAGACATGAGTGTGGACCAGAATTATTCTCTGAGACGATTTTGTCCAGGAGGTTACCGGCACAGGGACTCCTATCCAGTCCAAAAATTGACATCATAATGTATTAACATCAGCTACACTATATACAATAATAACTATAGTTATTATTGTATATAGTGTAGCTGATGTTAATACATTATGATGTCAATTTTTGGACTGGATAGGAGTCCCTGTGGTTACCGGGTCTCTTATGAATGGTGAGTATCGAGGAACTACTACTGCTACTGCTGCTGCTGCTGCTACTACTACTACTACTACTACTACTACTACTACTACTACTACTACTACTACTACTACTACTACTACTACTACTACTACTACTACTACTACTACTACTACTACTACTACTATCACTGCGGCTGCCGCCACCCCCACCACCACCGCCACGACGACGACCACCACCAGCAGCAGCAACAGCAACTGCACCACCACCACCACCACCACCACCACCTCCTCCTCCTACACCACCATCAGCAACACCACCAGCACCACCAGCACCACCACCACCACCACCATCACCACCACCACCACCACCACCACTACTACTACTACTACTACTACTACTACTACTACTACTACTACTACTACTACTACTACTACTACTACCACTACCACTACCACTACCACCACCACCACCACCACCACTACTACCACCACTACTACCACCACCACCACCACCACCACCACCACCACCAGCACCACTACTGCTGCTATTGCTCCCGCTACCACTCTACCAGTACCGCTACCGTCACCACCACCGCCACCGTCACGACGACGACGTAGGCGACGACGATGACGACGACGATGACGACGACGATGACCACCACCACCACCACGATGGCGACTACCACCACGGCGACCACCAACATCTCCGCATCCTCCACCACCACCACCACCACCACCACCACGACCACATCGCCACTACCCTTACTACTACTACTACTACTACTACTACTACTACTACTACTACTACTACTACTACTACTACTACTACTACTACTACTACTACTACTACTACCACCACTACCACCACCACCACCACCACCACCACCACCACTACTACTGCTATTGCTCCCGCTACCACTCTACCACTACCGCTATCCGATTTCACCGAAATTCTAGTGATAGAAAGAATTTTGAATCTGCGTGTTCCACCTTATTTAAAGCCCTCAAACCGAGGGGATATTCAACACGATTTTTGCGCAAAATAAAATCCGAAACTTTACATGATTTGGAAACTATTACTGATAAGGCTGCCGATCAAAAGCCTACCAAAATTCGTCACAATCGTCCGATTATAGGCGTAGGACAATCTCAGAAATGTGGAAAGAAGAGGTGTAAATTAGACCTCTATCTACCTAATCAGAAAACATTTGTCAGTTATCAGAACAAAAGCAAATTCCAACTTCAGTCTAATTTAGATTGCGATTCTAAAAATGTTATCTATTTAATATCTTGCAAATTATGCCAAAAGCAGTATGTCGGTGAAACAAAATGCCCTTTCAGATGGCGAGCAACTAGACACCTTTGCGATATTAGACACGACGAGGACACCAACGTAGCTCAACATTTCAATCTTCCTGGTCATTCTGTCGATAGACACTTTGAAATTATGCCTATTGAGCAACTGCCTCTTTCTTCTACGGCCGAAGAAACTGATAAACAAAGAAAACTTCGAGAATCATTTTGGATTAAGCAACTGAAAACAAAATGGCCGAGTGGCATAAACGTGGACCCTGGTCTTGCTGATCAACGTGAAATTATTCCATTCAGTTTAATATACAATCGAAAAAATGTTGAAATTTCTGAAATTTTGAAAGATGAATATCATAAATTGCAGGATAAAATGAAAAAGCCTCTCAATTTGCGTCCAGTGATAGCCTTTAAGAAAAACTCCAATCTACGTGACATCTTGGTTAATTCGAAATTAACTCTTCAAAAACCTTCAGAATGAATGATATATATTATTCATATTTTATAGGCCATACCGCCTCTATCAAACAAACATAACAAATCTCAGACAATAAAATAAATAAAAAATATCTCCCAACCTTGGGAGATCCTGAGCCAGTGCGTTTAATCATATAACCACCTACAAGCGAATGCCAGTTCTATTGTTTTATTGTCTTACTAACACACTAATTATTGCACCTTACCGTCGTGGCAAATCTGTCTGGCATACCATCATTCCATCAATTTAGTCTGTCTTCTTAACAATAGTTTTGATCCGTTCATCATTTCCTTCCTTCCTTCCTTCCTTCCTTCCTTCCTTCCTTCCTTCCTTCCTTCCTTCCTTCCGTCCTCCCTCCCTCCCTCCCTTCCCCCCTCCCTCCCTCCCGCCCTCCCTCCCTCGCTCGCGCCCTCCCTCCCCCCTTCCTTCTTTCCTTCCTTCCCTCCATCCCTCCTTCCCTCCTTCATTCCCGCCATTCCCACCATTCCCTCCCTCCCTCCCTCCCTCCCTCCCTCCCTCCCTTCATTCCTTCCTTCCTTCCTTCACGCCCTTCCTCCCTTCCTTCCTCCCTCCCTCCCTCCCCTCCTCCCTCCTCCTCCCTCCCTCCCTCCCTCCTTCCTTCCTTCCTTCCTTCCTTCCCACCTTCCTTCGCTCCCTCACTCCCTCCCTCATTCCCACCCCCATTCCAACCCGTCCTACATTCCTTCCTTCCTTCCTTCTTTCTTTCCTTCTTTCCTTCCTTCCTTCTTTCATCCCTCCCTCCCTCCCTCCTTCCCTCCTTCCCTCCTTCCCTCCTTCCCTCCCTCCCTCCCTCCCACCCACCCACCCACCCACCCACCCACCCACCCACCCACCCGTCCGTCCGTCCGTCTGTCCTTCCTTCCTCCTTCCTTCCTTCCTCGCTCTTTCCCTCCCTCCTCCTCCCTCCATTCCTTCCTTCATTCTCCCTCCCTCCCTCCCTCCCTCCCTCCCTCCCTCCCTCCCTCCCTCCCTCCCACCCACCCACCCACCCGCCCGCCCGTCCGTCCGTCCGTCTGTCCTTCCTTCCTCCTTCCTTCCTCGCTCTTTCCCTCCCTCCTCCTCCCTCCATTCCTTCCTTCATTCTCCCTCCCTCCCGCCCTCCCTCCATCCCTCCCTCCCTCCATTCTTCCTTCCTCCTTCCTTGCTTCCTTCCTCCTTCCTTCCTTCCTTCCTCAATCCATCCATCCTTCCTCCCTCCCTCCCTCATTCCCGCCCCTCCGTCCATCCGTCTGTCCTTCCTTCATTCTGTCCTTCCTTCCTCCCTTCTCCCTCCCTCCCTCCCTCCCTCCCTCCCTCCCTCCCTCCCTCCCTCCATTCTTCTTCATTCCTTCCTTCCTTCCTTCCTTCCTTCCTTCCTTCCTCCCTCCCTCCCTCCCTCCCTCCTTCCTCGATCCTCGCACCATCTGTTCCACCCTCACTCCCTTCCATCCATCTTTCCTTCCTGCCTTCCTTCCTGCCTTCCTTCCTTCCTTCCTTCCTTCCTTCCTTCCTTCCTTCCTTCCTCCCTCCTTCATCGATCCTCGCCCCCCCCCCGTCCCACCCTCATTCCCTCCCGCCATCCCTCCCTCCCGCCCTACATTCTTCCTTTCTTCCTTCCTTACTTCATCCATCCTTTCTTCATTTGTCTTCCTTCTGTCACTCCTTCCTTCATTAACTGAATGGATTGATGGATGGATGGATTGATGGATGGGTGGGTCGATGGATGGGTGGGTGGATGGGTGGGTGGGTGGGTGGGTGGGTGGATGGATGGATGGATGGAAGGAACTCGAAATTCATATTGCTCATTAAATCTTTCAAATACACTTGAATCCTACTAGTCTAAATTCTATAGACAATTATTTAATTGTTGGAAATTAAAAAATGTTCTTTCCTAAATTCGACTTCAAAAGACTTGAAAACAAAGTCCAACAACACCTTTTGAAATAGAGTTCACTGTTCAAATGATTAATGACCGTTGAGTGATCCCTTTGATCAATCAACAGACCGATAATAGAACCTCGTTCAGAAAGGGATACCTTCTGGACAAACAGAATCGAGCTCACTGGGTTAATATGCATGGCTTGATCTCTTTGATCAACCGCCACTCATTCATGAGAGTATTACTGGAAGCCCACTCAGAAACCTTAGAGAACTCAATCAACGTCAATGGATTTAGACAATAGTTTTTAAACATCTGTGGCAGTCCAACTCTTTAATGTGAATACAATTTAAAATTTTCAAAGTACAATTGAATACTAATCTAAGCCACATCCATAAGGCCATCAATTCTAATAAATAGACAGATTTTTGGTGGACAGGCAGATTTGTTCTGTGGCCTGAAGCTGACAAACCTTGTCGAAACCGGTCGCCCACTTCACGACGGTGCATAGGATTATTGGTAATATACACAATTATCCTTTAATAGTTTATATGAATTATTTAAATATTAACATGCTTAATCATAACCTTCTTTTTTTCAGCGGTAGATTTTTGATGCGCTTATAGATTTTGTTAGGCTTGTAATTCGATAGACTTCCCTTGGTTCACGATTCCATTAGGTCCCCTCAATTTTTTGGTATTCTTGTAGATTTTAGTGGCAGAAACATTGAATTATCTAACTAGTAACATTATGGCTGGAGTTAGCAAGAGTAGAAGACGGGATGACAGGAGGTCTAACGACAGTCGCCCGCCATCTGCCCAGGCTGCACTAACCAAGTGTTACTACATGATTATACAATGCTTTCACCACCTTGGCATCTTGAATGCTCATGTACGTAGGGGCAGTTTGCCTCCTGGATTGAGCTGGAAAGTGTCAGAGTTAGAGAGACAGAATTTCTTCTGTAAACCAGCGATGCCAAACGCCGAGGTCCGTAAGGACATCTTAGCAGCAAATTTGAAATGGGCCATATCTTTAATCCAGGTTAACATTAGTCACTATAATTTCCAGCTTGGTCGTCTTATGTCGCTCCTCATCGAAGCTCAGTCCAAACCAAATTTAGAATTAGGTAGAGCGAAGACCACAGCAATAAATTGGGCCCGAAATAACTATGGCAGGAAGTTTCATTCTTCATCAATTGATCAGTTTTATGATTTCATTAGACCTTTTGATCCGCATTTTAGAACCTGCCATAGTACAACACCCCCTGTAGGGTCACCTGTGACCTTACCAGGAACATTAACTGCAGGGCCCTCTGTGGCCCTACCAGGCACACCGACTGCAAGGTCAGCCTTGACCGTACCAGTCATCCCACAATCAAATCGGAAACGGAATAGGTCACCCACTGAGAGTCCCCCAGTAGTTAAGCATGTGAATAACCAGTGATCACCAGTGTTCCCCCTGCAGTCTCCTGTGGTGGATCCGCTCCTGATTCCACTGCCAGAATGGTCACCGTCAGTGTCCGCTCATGTGGATCCTAGTCAGATCCCTCTTCCGGTCTCGCCACTGTCCCCAGTCGAGTTTCCTCCCCTTCCACAGAGAGCAGCTACTGACCGACCTGGTCAAAAGACCAGATCGTCGACGCCGAGGTCCAAGCCACCACAACCTAAATTTACGCCCACACCTAAGCCCAAACCTACGCCTAGGGATACACCCAAAGAGCATAGGTCTTTCTACAAATTTCGGTTCGTGGTGGATAATAAGAATGAATGGCGCCTTCCTACTCTGAACAAGAAGATTCTGCTGATTGGGTCTTCAAATTTAGCTCGTATCAATCAGACACCTCATCCAGATATGCAGGTAGCAATCTATCCAGGTGCTAAGATAAACCACATTAGGAATATGGTTAGAAAACACAATGAGGTCTTCCAACTTCAGCGTATCATCCTTAACATCGGAATTAATGATAAGGACGAACTTCAGCATGACACCTCCCAAAGAATTGAGAATCTGTTTAGTACCATGCGTTCAAAATTTCCAAAGGCTAAAGTTCACTTTGCCAAACTAAATTATTCGAAGCACCTGACGACAACCCAGAAACGAAACATACAATTCGTTAACAGCCGTGTAGAGGCCTTAAGGGCCAAGGTCCCTATCCTGCCCAGCCTCCCCGTGTCTGAATTTCAGGTAGTTGAGGACAACATCAACTGGACTGAGTGTACTGCAAATAGGATGTATAATAGTTGGTTATCACACCTTAATTTAAACTAACTACGGGTCAGGGTACTAACCACCCAGAAATTGGCCTGGGTGGTAATATCATTAACCTAACTGGTTCTACATTGTCTGAAGCAGAAAGATCTTTGCTAAATCTTGGTCTAACATATGTACCAACACCACGGCCCAAAGTCGACATAGATGCCCTTTTAGATAATGGCTTATGGGAAATTGAAGAATTTTCTCACCGTGTAAAATTAGCAGACTTTTTTCGAAATTCCAAGAAAAACAACTTTCTACCTTTTGTTGAAAAAACTGGATGGGCACCTAACTCGAAGTTGGTTGACCCTGCGATCCCTGATAGTATAAAAGCTATCAAGGAGCGTGTTGAAAATTTAGAATTTCCTAAAAATCATCAAAATTTGTCATATCAAGAACGTTTAGCCTTAACAGGTTTGCGTAAAAACAATGACATCGTTATAAAGCCTGCTGACAAGGGATCTGCTACTGTAATAATGCGTAAGGATAATTATATTCGTGAAGCGCATCGACAACTCAGTAATCTGAAACACTACCGCAAATTAGACGAACCACTCTGGCAAAATAATTGTGATAAATTTAATGGAATCCTTCAAGAAATTGCTGACAAAAAGGCCATAACGAAAAAGCAGTTTAAATACCTTACTGCTAAACGAGATTCAAATCCACGTACGTTTTACCTTTTGCCAAAAATTCATAAACCTATTGAGTCATGGTCCGACCCTATGATACCACCGGGTCGACCTATTATCTCTGATTGCGGCTCTGAATCTTATCGAATTAGTGAAATTATTGATTACCACCTACAACCAATTGCGAATAGACATTTCAGCTTTTTGAACAACACTGAGGATTTCCTATCCGAGGTCTCCAAAATTTCTGTTCCTCCAAACTCACTCTTGATAACCCTCGACATCGATGCTATGTACACAAACATTGACATCGAAAGGGGTTTCTCTTCTGTTCGCAGAGCATTTGATAAATATCCCGATAACAATAGGCCCACTAGCGAAATATTAGCTCTCCTCGAGCTGAGTTTAAACGGCAATGATTTCGAATTCGCTGGCGAAATCTACCAACAAATCTGTGGATGCGCTATGGGTAAACGTTTTAGTCCTAGTTTTGCCAACATCTATGTAGCTGAGTGGGAAGAAGATGCGCTTAACAAATGTCCTAAGCAGCCCTTATTTTACCGCCGTTACCTCGATGATATTTCTATGATCTGGAATCATTCGAGGGAAGAGTTTGATGAATTTTTCACTATTTTGAACAATCACGATCCTAACATCAAACTTAAGGCCAACATCGACCAGTCGTCCGTAGACTTTTTAGACGTTACTCTCTACAAAGGTGTAAATTATAACATGAGTGGGTTTCTTGATTACAAAGTATTCTTTAAGCCCACCGATTCCCATCAACTACTGCATAAGAAATCTTTCCATCCACCTCATACTTTTAAAGGCATTGTCAGATCACAGATTATCCGATTTCACCGAAATTCTAGTGATAGAAAGAATTTTGAATCTGCGTGTTCCACCTTATATAAAGCCCTCAAACCGAGGGGATATTCAACACGATTTTTGCGCAAAATAAAATCCGAAACTTTACATGATTTGGAAACTATTACTGATAAGGCTGCCGATCAAAAGCCTACCAAAATTCGTCACAATCGTCCAATTATAGGCGTAGGACAATCTCAGAAATGTGGAAAGAAGAGGTGTAAATTAGACCTATCTACCTAATCAGAAAACATTTGTCAGTTATCAGAACAAAAGCAAATTCCAGCTTCAGTCTAATTTAGATTGAGATTCTAAAAATGTTATCTATTTAATATCTTGCAAATTATGCCAAAAGCAGTATGTCGGTGAAACAAAATGCCCTTTAAGATGGCGAGCAACTAGACACCTTTGTGATATTAGACACGACGAGGACACCAACGTAGCTCAACATTTCAATCTTCCTGGTCATTCTGTCGATAGACACTTTGAAATTATGCCTATTGAGCAACTGCCTCTTTCTGCTACGGCCGAAGAAACTGATAAACAAAGAAAACTTCGAGAATCATTTTGGATTAAGCAACTGAAAACAAAATGGCCGAGTGGCATAAACGTGGACCCTGGACTTGCTGATCAACGTGAAATAATTCCATTCAGTTTAACATACAATCGAAAAAATGTTGAAATTTCTGAAATTTTGAAAGATGAATATCATAAATTGCAGGATAAAATGAAAAAACCTCTCAATTTGCGTCCAGTGATAGCCTTTAAGAAAAACTCCAATCTACGTAACATCTTGGTTAAATCTAAATTAACTCTTCAAAAACCTTCAGAATGAATGATATATATTATTCATATTTTATAGGCCATACCGCCTCTATCAAACAAACATAACAAATCTCAGACAATAAAATAAATAAAAAATATCTCCCAAACTTGGGAGATCCTGAGCCAGTGCGTTTAATCATATAACCACCACCACCACCACCACTACTACTGCTATTGCTCCCGCTACCACTCTACCACTACCGCTACCGCCACCACCACCGCCACCGTCACTACGACGACGTAGGCGACGACGATGACAACGATGACGACGACGACGACGACCACCACCACCACCACGATGGCGACTACCACCACGGCGACCACCACCACCTCCGCATCCTCCTCCTTCTACTACTAACTACTAACTACTAACTACTAACTACTACTACTACTACTACTACTACTACTACTACTACTACTACTACTACTACTACTACTACTACTACTACTACTACTACTAGCACGACCTTCGCCGCCACCGCGGATGCTGCTGTTACTTTATTATTATTATTATTATTATTATTATTATTATTATTATTATTATTATTATTATTATTATGGCGTTTTAAAAAAACTGTCGGGGATATTGTAATCGCCTCTGTCCGTCTGTCCATCCATCTGTCACACTATCTCCTCCCAAACCGTCGGGTGGAATTAAATCAAATGTGGTATGTGGTTTACCCATATGATTCTGCTTTGCAAGACGATATTTAGATTTGGCTCCGCCTCCAGGGGGGGGGGGGGAGGTGTGTGTGTGGCGTGGCACGGGTCAAATGGCCAAATCAGTTGTAACGCAACTCCTCTGAAATCGTTAGACGGAACTCAACCAAATTTGATATCTGCGTTACCCATAGGATTGCGGAGTGCAAGAAGCAATTTAGATTTGGCTCCGCTCGATCGAAAGGTCAAATTTTCACCTGCGGAAATTAATTTAACGCATCTCCTCCGAAACCATTGGACGGAATTCAGGCAAATTTGGTATGTGAGTTACGCATATAAATCTGGAGTGGATGAGCACATTTACATTTGACCCCGCCCCCAGTGGTGGGGGATGTGGTCAAAAGGTCATGAAATTGATTGTAATGCCAGTTAGACGGAACTCAAGCAAATTTGATATCGGAGTTACCCATATGATTGCGAAGTGCAAAAGGATGGTTACATTTGGCTCCGCGCCCCGGGTGTGCATTGTGGGGTGTGTCAAAACTTAAAAGCATATGGGGAGTTGCGATGATGTGTCATCGACCGATCAATCTAGTTGTTATTATTATTATTATTATTATTATTATTATTATTATTATTATTATTATTATTATTATTATTATTATTGCTCTCAAGAGAGGGTATTGCGATCAGTTTGGTTGGTCTGTCTGTTGTTCTGTCTGTCAGTCTGTTTCCGGAGCTGTATCTAAAAAACTACTGATCTGATATTGTTAAAGCTTTAACGGAACGAGGGAGCTTGCCGGCAAGAGGATAACTTAGAGACATTGATTGTGATCCGGATAAAATAACCAAAATCTGGATCCGACCAAATTCTGGATCTGTGGATATCTAAGAAACTGCCAGTCCGATTTGGCTCAAATTTTAACGCATGAAATGATCACACACTAGGATTCTACCACATTGGCTATACGGAAATAATTTGGAAAATCTGGGAAACCCACACACACACCCAATTCAGAAAAATCCGAAAATTCTTTACAATGTGACAAAAACAGGACTGTGAGGGTTTGCAATCTCCGATTGATTATTATTATTATTATTATTATTATTATTATTATTATTATTATTATTATTATTATTATTATTACAGGAATATGATAAAACAAATAACTACTAAATCGAGAATATTCGAACTAGTGTCATATTTACGTAATCTGGATATCTGGTAAAAGAGCACCCATGGAACCGGTTATTATCAAGACAATTGTAATAATAGTTACATTGATACTATCTCTAGTATTCGGCTTGATTACTCTCAAACTTGTCGGCTGGATGCAAAGGACTGACGAACGAGATAGACGATTGAACACCATTCTCAGCTTCCTGACTTGCTTTTCCGGAGGCACCTTCCTAGGCTTAGTTCTAATCCATCTGTTGCCGGAAGTTACTGAGGATTTTAACAAGTCCCTGGAATCGAATGGCGTAGTAACCAAGTACCCATTTGCCTTTCTTGTCGTTTGCTTTGGACTGTTTCTTGTATTGTTTCTGGAGAAAATAGTGATAGAATGTAAAGCAAACAGGACTAACGGTGTATCTGAAAAGGATTATACAGTTCATGGCTCGGAGCAGAAACATCATAACTCCAGTACTGAGAATGGTGTCTTCCAATCTGGAAATGGAGAAAGAACTTCTCTCTTGGCAAGAACCGAACCGAATTCAAATCAGGGGATGCCACAGTCGTCTGTAAGCAACTATATGGCTATTGGTGATACGGGAAGAATTGAGACATTACCTGCTGATGATAACACCGTAGAACCAACCAAATCAAGCTCGAGTAGTGCTGATGATAGCTCTTTAAAGATCACGAGTATAATCCGTTCAGGTGTGCTGCTTATGGCTCTCGCGTATCACTCCATATTCGCAGGACTTGCTGTTGGACTGCAACTAACTGAGACAAAGATAATTGCTTTATTTATTGCCATCGACACTCATAAATTTGTTGTGGCGTTCAGTCTAGGTTTGGAGATGGCACAGACAGACGGTATGTTACCTCGAACACGCATCTTCTTTATGATTGCATTCTCCCTAATGACACCGATTGGAATCGCCATTGGCATGTTAATCGTGGACACTGGTGGTGGCAAAGACCATACACGCCAGTTGGTGTCGAGTGTGCTCCAGGCATTAGCTACCGGTACATTCATGTATGTAACATTCTTCGAGATTTTACAGAAAGAGTTAAATACAAAACGATCATATGACGTATTACGCGTGGTGATGATCCTGATAGGATTTGGGTTTATGGCCGGAATTAAAGGCCTGGACGCCTAAACTTTGAGAATACAAATGCTGGATATATCCGATGAGCTGGATGATTGGACATCATTGAACTAGGAACAGACCAGAAGCGAAAAATTCTTTTTGATGTAACGAATATTCTGTTGAATAGTTTGAAAGTAATTTGACTTGGAACTGTTGCTGCCTGTGGCAGCAACAGCTTCCAGTCAAATTAGGTTCAAAATGGTCAACCACTTTCCTATATAGACGATTTCGCACTGAGACAATGCTATCTCAAGGTTTACAGGGTTAGCAACAGGTGTTGCCAGAAGTACGTGTTATTGCCTAACAAACCTATATGCCTACAATAGTAGATACCGCGTCTGATGAATTTCCAATACTAGGACATAATTCCCTGCTAGTTGGAACATCAGAAATTTTGAAGTTATTTAGAGGTTACTGCAACAATCTCTCTGCTTCAAGATCTGCATTTCTAGGGCCAAATTGTCACACATTATATATTTGGAAATAGGTGCAAGGCGTTAGTAGACGTATAACACAGTGGATGAATCCAGGGGTGAGCCCATCTCTAGCTAAACTCCGCCCATGCTTTGCACGTGTTGGCAGCGATTTACATAGGTCTACTTTGGATTCTGAATTCCCAGAATCGCTATTTCCTCGTAACAATATACGGTTAACTAGTTGAATATTTTAAAATTAATTCGACTTGTTGCTGTTGCTGCCTATGGCAACAACAGCGCACAGTCAAATTAGTTTCAAAATTTTCAACAGAATGTTTGTTAAATAATAAAGCCACACAATTCGTACAACTGACCGACTATTCAAGGTTCATGACAGTCTTGGTTACAGCATTCACTAGGCCTTTTATTTGTGACGTCATACATATTACTTACTTGATTATGGAGTCTTATACTTGAGTGACAGATTGGATTCATTAATGAGTGGTGGTGACTAGCAACAACCTAGTTGGCAAACAGTCGCTAAGCTTAAAAGATTGCATAGCTGCAACTAAGTATGACAAACTGAAAATTAAAGTTATTTTAATATATTCACTTCTATTGAAATAATGTTTTTCACCCTTATGTAGTGATATATTGTCATATTATTTTGAGTATTCTGTAATTGTGTATTCTTTATATTGGGTACACGTTATTTTAACTTAGTAAGACTCTTTTAGTGTTATTAATAGCAACGAATAAACAGATACATTTAAATAGCATCACTCAGTTTACTAATTTTTCAAATAATGAGAGAGAGAGAGAGAGAGAGAGAGAGAGAGAGAGAATTTTTTTCAAATAATGAGAGAGAGAGAGAGAGAGAGAGAGAGGGAGGGAGGGAGGGAGGGAGAGAGAGAGAGAGAGGGAGATGTGTCTCATGTATGTAATGTATATGCGGTGTTTCATCATATTATGGAGTTAGCTTATATTCGATTGCACAAATATAGACGTTTTGGAAAACCTTGATTTTTCCCCGAAAGATACACCTTAGTTACAGTTGCGAGCAGCATCTCGTGATGGTTATTCTAGAGACTGGTTACTGTTGCGTCCAGCATCTCGTGGTGGTTATTCCAGAGACTGGTTACTGTTGCGAGCAGCATCTCGTGGCGGTTATTCCAGAGACTGGTTACCGTTGCGAATAACATCTCGTGGTCGTTATTCCAGAGACTGGTTACTGTTGTGTGCAGCATCTCGTGGTGGTTATTCCAGAGACTGGTTACTGTTGTGAGGAGCATCTCGTGGTAGTTATTCCAGAGACTGGTTACTCTTGTGAGCTGCATCTCATGATGGTTATTTCAGAGACTGGTTACTGTTGCGAGCAGCATCTCGTAGCGGTTATTCCAGAGACTGGTTACTGTTGCGAGCAGCATCTCGTAGCGGTTATTCCAGAGACTGGTTACTGTTGCGTGCATCATCTCGTGGTGGTTATTCCAGAGACTGGTTACTGTTGTGAGCAGCATCTCGTGGTGGTTATTCCAGAGACTGGTTACTCTTGTGAACAGCATCTTGTGGTGGTTATTCCAGAGACTGGTTACTGTTGTGAGCTGCATCTCGTGGCGGTTATTCCAGAGACTGGTTACTGTTGCGAGCAGCATCTCGTAGCGGTTATTCCAGAGACTGGTTACTGTTGCGTGCATCATCTCGTGGTGGTTATTCCAGAGACTGGTTACTGTTGTGAGCAGCATCTCGTGGTGGTTATTCCAGAGACTGGTTACTGTTGTGAGCTGCATCTCGTGGTGGTTATTCCAGAGACTGGTTACTGTTGCGAGCAGCATCTCGTAGCGGTTATTCCAGAGACTGGTTACTGTTGCGTGCACCATCTCGTGGTGGTTATTCCAGAGACCTTCATACTGTTGTGAGCAGCATCTCGTGGTGGTTATTCCAGAGACCTTCATACTGTTGTGAGCAGCATCTCGTGGTGGTTATTCCAGAGACTGGTTACTCTTGTGAGCAGCATCTCGTGGTGGTTATTCCAGAGACTGGTTACTCTTGTGAGCAGCATCTCGTGGTGGTTATTCCAGAGACTGGTTACTGTTTTAGCCATGTCCCGCTCATTCCTAGCTAAGTTACGCTCAAGCGTTGTCCGTGTTGAGATCGACCTAACCCTGATCTCGCTGAATCTCAATTTCCAGAAACCTATACAGGTAAGCTGTTGAATATTTCGGAGCTAATTTGACTGGGTCTGTTGCCACTTATATTCAACAACATGTTTATTAAATAGTAAGGGCATACAATTCGGAGACTGTACAACATGACGGACTAATAACCGTTACTGACGGATTTAGATTGCCATTCATGACATATTTGATTGTTATGGCAACTAGCTACCTGCGACGTAATTGATTATGACGTCATATAATTTATTGACATTCTGGAATCCTCTATTGAGTGAGATGAACGAGCAGAGGAATCCATTTCGAGCTAAGCTCCGCCCATTTCTAGCTAAGCACCGCCCATTTTTATGCAAGTAGGAATCGATTTGAAACTTTGAAACCTGAATTTCTAAAATCTAAATATCAAGGTAGCTGTACATGTAAGCTGTTGTATATTTTGAAACGATTTTGACTGGGATTTGTTCCTGCCTATGGCGAAGGCAGTAACAGCTCCCGGTCAAATTAGTTTCAAAATGTTAAAGAGACTGTTTATTAAATTGTAAAGACATAGGCCTACAATTCAGACACTTTCCTGACGGACTTTTCAGTTTCGTGACGAACATTCATCATTGCGACGTCTGGTTGCCATATCCTGTTTGTTAGCTGATTAGATGTGTCTGACGGAGTAACCCGTATCTTGAATATGGTAAAATAGTCCTTGACGCCTAAAACCTAGTCACAGACAGCAGAATTATCTTCCTATCCCTGGTCTGGGTGCCAAAATATAGCCAGTGCCGCATTATGGCGGCCATCTTAGACGCCTTCTTGGATTTTTCCTATTGCTCCAAAGGTGCCGTGGTGGCATCATTCAGATATATAATTAGGTCACGTCATAGGGACAAAATCAAATGAAAACAACTCGGTATTGCATTTTGCAAGGTGCAAGTCTTTGCCACCAGATGGACGCGTTTAGCATTCTCCCGAATATGACGTCACCAGCGTACAACCCTTTCAGTAATTCAATTTCCAGCTTATCCATCCAACATATGACGTCATAATCAACTACATGACGTATATAATGACACCAAAATCAATGAAGTCATTATGACGACATAAATGACGTAGACAAGTACGTCACGAACGCATAGGTGAAGATGGACTATGTGTCGTCGCACGAAGTGTATGTCTTTTCTATTTAATAAATATTCAGTTGAATATTTTGAAACTAATTTGACAAGATAGTTTCAAAATATTCAACAAGTTAACTGTATAGTTTTCAGAAAATTGATTGTCAGGTCATTCGGGGATCGATCAATACCAACACGGCGAAGTGTGGGTGGAGCTTAGCTAGATGTGGGCGTGGCATAGCTAAAACTGTAAAGGTCCATTAATACCTTGCAGGATTGCAAAAACAAACCAAGATACCAAAACTGTCTTCATATAATCTTAATTTATTGAGCCATAATCATACACAAGCTAAATTATTCGCGATGTGTACACACTATACAAGAAACATAATGGATACTCCTATATCAGTAACAATCTCATATTCACACCAAAATGCTTGAAAGTAAAATTGTTTAAATCGTATACTGTTAGAGGTTTAAATTGTGTGCCTACATGTAATGAAACAAAATAAATCTTAGCATATGATGATTTCAATGCATATAACCTCATAAAACTAAGTTGAGAAATTTGATTAGAGTTACGGGCCCCTAATTCTTTTATTAATTTATACCGAATGAAATCATCATACGTTAAGATTTATTTCCTTTGACTACATTGAGGTACACAATATAATCCTCTACAAGTATAATGTTTTAGCAATCAAATTTTCAAGCATTTTGGTGTGAATTTGTCCCCTTAAAATTAATCTACCATTTGCACTTGGCCTACTTAGTCTGCCACTTCTAAATTATCAGTTAAAGGAAATCTCACTTTATCTTATGCAAACTATTCAGGTGATAGAATTTGGCAGCCATACGCCATCTCTGATATTTTAGCTTCATATCATTCCGGCAAAGAAAGCTACTCAGGCTTTAGTAGCTAAATGTTGATATATTTCTACAGCCAATGATGGCTGTCATGATTTACTTTTCAACCTATCAGAAAAAACCTAGCCTGTCTGCCTCTGTATATACTCTCAGTCGTAGAGGTGCCAGCTATAGTTTGGGAATGTGGTATAAAAGCAAACATACAGGTAAACTGTTGAATATTTTGATACTAATTTAAGTGGAAGTTGGTGTGCCATAGGCAGCAACAACTTACAGTAAAGGTATTTTCAAAATATTCAACGAGATGGGTACTACATAATAAATAATGTAATGCATTAGTACTTACATGACATCACTCACTATCGCTGGGGGGAGACAAAATTGTGGCGATCACTGTTCAACATTTACGCGATTTTACAAATCAGAAAATTGTAATACGGATAAGGGAATGTGACAGGATATAAATGATAAAGAATTTATTAAACCTAATCTACCGGTGCAATATAACATTTGAGATGAGATTAGCATCCCTTTAAGAATTATTCACTTCAGTCACATGGCTTTAGGCTGAGACCAGATGAATACCTGTATCAACGGATTAGACGCTTTTCTTGTCATTCATCAGATCTGCTGTAGAACAATCTAAATGGATTCCGGAACACGGGATAGATTACTGCAACCTTCATTATTTATATGTAAAATGGTTATATGTTATTTTATTAATAACTATTAGTGTTAATTAATAACCAAGAACAATCACATATTGTAGACCCTCGCCCTCCAGTTTTTTGACACATTGTAAACGCTTTCCGGATTTTTCAGATTTCGTCGGATTTTGAAGAGTTTGTCAGATCACACACACCCAGTTGTGGCTTCCTAATGTATGGTCACACCATTTCATGTGTTGAAATTTGAGCCAAATCAGAGATAACCATAAATCCATAACTTGATCCGAGCCGAATCCGAATTGTCGCCAGCGTATGAAAACCCTCTTGCACGGCAAGTTTCCGCGTTGTGTTGTAATTTTAGTCAAATCGGATCGGCAGTCTTTGAGATACCGCTCTGGACAGATACACCTAACCACCCACCCACCCACAGGCACGCCCGCCCGATCGCCTGCCAACCCACCCACCTATCCACCTGTCTGCCTGATAGCCCACCCAATCCCACTCCTGTCTGCCCGCCTGGCAACACTCACGCACACACACACACATCCTCGCATGCACACGCGCACGTACGCGCGCACGCACGCATGCATGCATGCAGACAGACAGACAGACATGATCGTAATATCCTCCTACCCTTACACGGGCGAGGGTAATAACGTTCATTCTACATCGCGCTTCAACTGACCCGGATAAGCGAGGTTACTGGGCTGGTACTGGACCAATGTTTTCGAAATTTTCTTGAACAAATTCGAGGGTGAAAGGATTAATTAAAGTTGAGCTAGTAGAGTTATAAAATATGAATTATCCTTTATTGTTCATTTCGGGCGCGCGTGAGTATGTGAGTGCGTGTGTGTCGGGTGAAATAAAGTGAACATTAACTGGACATCGGCGCAAATATGTGATTGGATAATAGCTTTGCATCGTCGACCAAAGTGTGCGCCGATATCCAATTACATATTGGGCCTTGCGCCCTTGACCAACGGGTGTGGGGGGCCACCAATATGTAATTAGATATAACACGAGGGTGGGGGGGCGGAGGGAGAGAGAGAGAGAGAGAGAGAGAGAGAGAGAGAGAGAGAGAGAGAGAGAGAGAGAGAGAGAGAGCGAGAGAGAGAGCCCAAAGACGCGAGCCAGCATCTCGCTCGAGTGCATTCTAATTGTATTTTAACATGGCTGACAAAACAACGAGACTCGCAAAAATACATTTCTAACGATAACACAGACGTATAGTAGGCCAATACTCGATTTTTCACTTACGAGGACATTTTTGTTAATACCTGTCATCCATGTTTTATTGCATGATTGATTAGTGGGGAATGCGGCGTGTGTAGATGCCGTCGTTGCTTTTGACCATGAAGGTCATTTCAAGCTCATAGAAGTAACTTATGGTCATTGACATGAAAGGATGCACAATAACCACTTTTTTCATATCTTACAAACAAAATGTTTAGCTCATCACTTGAGTGCATGAACAAATATTATATCGGCTAGTAATTTGGTAATTTACACATGAATTAATATGAAAGTCGTAAACAAAATTGCGTTTTCGTATGATCTAGGTCCGCAGATTTCTGGCAACTACGATCATTTTGCTACATGCATATCTTTATTCACCGACCTTCAATTATTCAGTTTGAATTTGACTGTCGTGCTTAGACATATGAATACTTTCCTACATACATACCATACATAAACCTATTAGTTATCCATGGCTAATTGGATTGCAGCAGCTAGTTGCGTTAGTCATAAGCAGTGGTGCATACAAAGTTATTCTTAAACAAGAACATCTAGCAGAGCTACACTTTGATTTGCACGTATAAGACACTTGTTCTAGACAGGCATTAGATACTGGTGACAATGCCATCCAAATGACTCGTAGGGCAGGTTTTTGCATGCATATATCTCTACATGGTCGGCATGTAGCTAGATCTTCGCAGCCACACTGTGAAGCGCTAAGGCATCTCGTGATGGTAGTAAGATGTCTAGACGCTAATTAGTTTTGATGAAGAGTTAAAACCGCGAGTGTTCATAGATCACTGCTTCAAATGTTCCATATAAATTATAGAGATACACTTTTCACTTTTATCAAAAGCCCAATCTCGACCAATAACCCTAAGAAGGAGAGGTTGTTTCTAGAATATTTTCTAACGTGACCTCTTCCCATATCTCTTGAAACACGAAGTTCTGTCACTTCCTGTTAAATTGCGTGGACGCTAAGTGGACTATATCTGTTGTTGGATGTGCAAGATTATCGTATATCAAATGAACTCGATAAAACGTATGTTAGTTTTCCGCCACAGTGATCGTCCACGTTTCGGGTGATTTTATCGACATAAAGTGCCATAATCAAAGGAGGACATCGGTATCTATATAGATTACCAGCACTGTTTCGTATCCACATGCAGCCGCTTTATCATCCTTGCGTCGTTCTCTTGTTGCTTGTCGTGGAGGTTTGCATGTACCCCGTTGCCATACTGCCATCTGCATAAAATGGAAGATATTCTTTCCATCCACATTTGATTTTAGGCCATCGGTGTTATTGCAGGAACAACGGATCATCAGGCCTGGTATTATACTGTCTGGAATGTAAACATACGCAGACACACCCGTTCCTTGCATACGTGTCAATGATGTTATGCTCTATATTGGTATCTGGTTGCCGAATTGTTTCCGTGCCAATGGTATGGTTGCTTTCGCTAGAGGCCGTACATATCTGACTTTAACTACAGCGCTATCGTGGAGGGCAGTCAATATGGATATTATTTAGTCAACATTTCTTCGTGACCGTCCCATGTCATAAATATAAGACAGTCCTACAATCAAATCGTCATACAACATGTTCATAAGTACATATGTTGCCACGCTTTCGGGTACAGATTTAGGGTTTCCTTGCTTACTTTGCCATTCAGATTTACACACAACGTTAGTGCACTCTCTGCAATAAGGTCATTCACACTACTTGCTTTAATCACTGGTTCCGCTTTCGCTACATTTATTAACTCGGTTTACATTTGCTGAGTTGCCAGTCTGTGAATCTTTCTCGTATCATTCTGTTGGCAGAACTTGTAAAGTTTCCAGTCAATGGACCTTTCCATTTTTAGCTATGCCCCGCCCATCACTAGCTTAGCTTCACCCATACCTCGCCGTGTTGGGATTGGTCGATCAACGAATGCTCTAACTATCAATTTCCTGAAAACTATGCAGGGAAGCTGTTGAATATTTTGTAACTAATTTGACTGGGTGTTGTTGCTGTCTATGGCAGCAACAGCACCCAGTCAAATTAGTTTCAAAATATTCAACAGAATATTTGTTAAATAGTAAAGACATACAATTTGTACAACAACACATATACCCTCTTCAAATATGCGTCCGTGACGTACTTATCGACATCATTCATGACGTCATTCATTATGATGTCATCATACTACACATGGCGTAGTTGATTATGACGTCATATGATGGGTGGATTCTCTGGAATGGTGAATTGCAGTTAGGCAGCTACGTCGTTTGGTTGGTGAATGCGCATTCAAGATAGAAGCTCGAATTATCTTAGTCAAGGAGAAAACATAAAAATATGGTCTGACCGTAAAGGTGTGTACAAATACGATTCTATAGCTTTAACTGGTAGTGCTGGGCCGATTCGGACTGGCCATCGTGCCATTGTGGCAATGGCATAAGGGTCCCTCATGCTCCGAGCCTCCTTTTAGTATCGCTGGGCCCTCTGGCCCCTCGAGATCCTTTCGAGGTCATTTTGATGGCACGGCCTCTAAAGCATCCCCAGTCTGACTCTGGTGCGGGGTGTGTAGTGCCTTGTCATCGTTGGACAATTTCTTATGACGTTTTATGGAATATTAAGGTTGGATGCGGTTTTTAAAACAAACATTTGAAATTTGGTATTAATTAAAGGCAATGCGGTTGTGATTGTGGAACTATGATTTAGGATAATGACAATCGTGCACAAACGTGAATTTCAGGCCATAGACATTATTACATATACCAATTTCCGATTGAATTAGAGGTTTTGATATTATATATACATGCACCATAGAGTGCTATTTGATTAACAATAAATTTAGGCTATTTTTGATTTTATTGAAGTCTTCAAAAATCGAATATTAAATGAAAATATATATCTTTCTCAGGGTTATGCACATCTATATCACCATTGCGTCATCCACATTTGTGTTTGATGACTGGTGGACATGCGGCGAATTAATATAATAATTTCTTTCAGCATAGCTCGGTATGGCGAACTTCTCTGAATGTGAAAATTAAATTTAACAAGACATGTCTATTTATATACACTTCCTCATTTCACATTATGAAACACCTCACACTTACAGGGTCTAACGTAGTGATGGATAAGTCTCCTCCACCAAAGAAGCAATTTGTACTTTGCCAATTTGATTTTAGACAAAATTGCCTAATTTGTAAGCTAGAGTGTGCGCGTTAGGATTTCCGTCATCCAGATCGTCTGTCGAAGAGCGGTTGTCTGTACAACTGTGGACAGTAAAGAGGATGGGTCTTATCTAAATATGTGAGAAAAGAAGTGATGAAGTGGCAGACGTGTGCTTGCGCGAATCCACGGAGCCACGTCTCACATGCATGCAGAAGACGCACCGTATCATTATGACTGCTACATAGGATTTATTGGGCAGCGAAATATTGCGGCAACTACAAGTTCATTAACATCTCTTGTGTCAACTTTTAACCCTTAAATGGCCAAACTGACCATAAACAACTTTGCATTATCTTCAGACATGGCTATTTGCATGGCATAGAGAATGGTATTTTTGAATATTTACGGTTACCGAGCCAGTCATTCTAGGGCTAAATTAAAAAAAATACTCTTCTCTCGGCCTGCAGATAGACTTTGGCTAAGCAAAAACTTTAATTTTCTTTACCACTACCCTGTTAATGGTCAAGCCGCAGAAAAAAATTCAATGGTAAATTTACAAAAAATTCTTCTAAAATTAAAATATCTTGAAAAATATTAACCATCAAAATGTTAAATTGATATATCAAGTAGTATTTTGAGCGCTTTGAAGCGCTGTTGACACACGAGGGACTAAAAACCAAAGCCGTAGATCCAGCGAATCTTGCCTTCCAGCATGTAGTAGATGACGTGCAAGAAAACTGTGCTAGAATATGGAACTCAGTTACTGATATTTGATGTGGACTGCAACTTCATAAACAATATACATCACGAGTCTACATTTACGTCTGCTACTAGCCCGTCTGATGTTACTTATAAAGATGAGATATACAGTATTGATATCGACCAAAAACGGGCTCAGCTGAGCCGAATGTTATAGAAATATTTATGTGGTAGTCTCATTGTTCACAAATACACACATTGGCGTGCGAGTATCGGTTGCCCCCGAAGACACATTCCCGAGACACTAAAGCTACTGGACGTGAATGATAATGATAAAATCAGTAAACTCGCCAAGAAAATCCCTTCTCAGGCCAAGGCAACTTCTTTCTATAACTTAAGTGACTTCACGTGTGTTAAAACGGGAGAAAATTTTAATGAAAGATTGCGTTGTCTCATTTCAAGTTTGGTATGGAAATGATTCATTACAACCGTATGCTGCAAATCCAGTAGTCTCATCTAATTCCCTTGACCAACATAATAGTTCAACCAGAGGTTCACATACATCCATGACATTTGCTGGGTGTATGGACAATTTGAGGAACACCACTGAACTGGAAGAACTTCTCAATGCAAAATTGATATAAAAAACCCCGGAAAGACATGACCCAAAGCAGTCATGGGTTTACGAATGCTAGTAACACCATTTCTAGCGCCTCCTTTTTGTTTGAAGAAACAGTCGAGGGCATGGAGAGCGAACATGAAACGGTTCGGAAATTACTACCAGGTGGTGCTGGGATGACTGCCTGATAACACCAGCCATGATCATCCATCTTTATCTCCGTGTAGAAAGAGCAGATTGGCTTCTGAATATGGAGGGCCTCAAGAGCATGGTACTTTACTTCTTTGCTGGGTTTCACGACTCGTACTGGACAGTCGTGGTGGGTGGTCCTCCGATGCTAAAATCTCATTATCTATGTTGCCTAGGTCGGTAGTACTTAAGTTGGATGAAGCTGCTGATGTATCTACGGATGTGCTAGTGGTAGTGGTGACGATGGCGGGTGTAGTTCTGACTGGTGGCAGTGCTGAGATTGCTGACATCACTGTTGTTGTGGCTGTTGTGGTGGTGGTGCTGGCTTCCGGGTGGCTAAATGATGCAATGATGCTGTGCGTCAATGCTGCTTCAGTGATTGCGGATAACTTTCTTATTTACACAGCCTTGATTAACTTGCTCACGGACATCCTGGGAATCGCTCAGATTTCGGACTGATGGGTGATTTTGCGCTTTCCCGAATATGGTCTGTCCGGCGTAGTTGTCTTTCTAATGGAAGGATCGATTGGAAGAATGGTGCTGTGCATGGATGTCAATGTGCTGGTCTGCGGTGCAGTGGTGGTGATGATGGCTTCCGTGAGGTAGATCTCCTCATCTATTACTAAACTGCACGGAGATATTGAATGATCGAAAATGTCCTGTAAACCTGGTTCGAATATCTTCACAGGAGTTGTTATTATCACTGATATTGGCTGGCCTATCATGGATGCGGATTCTGTGGTGGTGCTGCGTGCTGTCGGTGTTGTCACTGTTGGTGCTGCCGGTGCGGAAACTACAGTTGGTGTAAATACCGATGCTGCAGGTGCTGCCGGTGCTGTTCTTGTGGGTCCTGCAGATGCTGTGGTGATGGGTGCTGGAATGCTGATGCTGGGTGGCTGTGTTGCTCATGTCGAAGGTCTAGCTAATTGCGGAAAGTCAGTTTATCATCGTTTGGTGCATTTCGTTTTGGCCATTTTTCCCGTTGGAATCACGTTAACTGGAAACTATTTATGTTGTTACTTTCGAAACGTGGAGCGAGGATATCTATGTCCTCACTCCGTTCACCAGGTTTTAATGTCACAACTAACACACAATGTTTGAAAGATAACCTGTGTGTTACACCATACTGAGTAGCTGAATACAGGTACTTGCAATCTGCCCAGAATGCTCTCTGTAATAAATGGTCGGGATTGACGTGAATGGTCCGAGTTTCTGGAAAACGCATGCATACACGGCTGTCCGTTATGCTGTAGGACGGTACACGGATACGTCTTTCCAAGATAAGCAGGCGCCGATTCTTCCGAGCTGTCGGACAAGGCAAGATCTTCCGCAAGCGACATATTATTCTTGCATGATGGTGTTTTTGTGGAAACTGCACTAACCTAATTTAAACTTAACTCTACATAACTTTCCTGGACAATATAACATAAGATAATAAAGTAATAATAAGAAAACAGCAGGATTTGGTTTGCGACACAAAAGTAGCCTAATGCTTGATCTTCCCTGGTGTCGAGTTTGACGGGAAGATGAAATTTCAGTGCGCGCTTACCTCCTTTTATACTTTTTGGTGACGTCACAGGAGGGCCGATGACCACACCCGAAAGTTTTAGGGTGAGTCGGTCCCAGGAAATATGGAAATATTTATTTTTAGTTCTCCTGGAGTCGGATCATATATTCCATAACTAGGACGGAGGTAAATATAAATATAAGAAGGAATGATAGTCGCTTTCATCCCCACTCGGCGGAAAATCGAGTTTCCGATCAATGTTAAAATCTGGAACTGTTTATTCCTATGGACGCTCACCTTTTAATTAGCATGATGCGGTTTGTCAAGTTGGATGCTTATAAACTCGCCCATTCAAATTTTAGGCTGGAATGCCCGATGGGGTGTGGGGGAGCGAGTTGACGTCAGCGGCTGAGCCCCGACTCACCACCTCTCGCCTCTTCCATCACGCTGTGGTAGATACACATAGGGCGGTGCTTTTGTTTATAGCCGTGATCCAATTTACTGGAAATTAGAAGTGTTGATCACGTGATTCTGGTTTCGAAAGCACGTGGTTGATCGGAAACTGAGGCAATCTATATGTAATGGTGGAGTTCTGATGCTGCTGAGTATTCGTAGTTGATGCGGAAAATGGAAATATATGTTTTCTTTATTCTGTACCTCAGAACAGCGTCCCTTTATACGCGCATGATCTTATACATGCACCGCTTCTTGTGTGTAGCAGATTTATTCCAGCCCGTGTTGATTACTGGCTGGAATATGTAAGTAAGAGAATATTTGAAATTCTCCGTGATGTTATACTGTCTAAGTTTTGATGCTACTTTATCAGCCCGCGCGCTAATGATTTGTATACGCGGTAGAACAGCCGTGTTCTCAATCAAAATTAGGACAGTACAGCTGACTGTAATTTATTGTTTGTTTTAAACAGCTCCATGTCTTGTGGAAGCCAAGTCTACTGACCCCGCGAAGCTGGACTGTATTTTCCGGGTGGGTGGACTACCAAGCATCCTCCTCTGTGGGTAGGACTAGTCTCACCTCACCTAGACCAAACTTAATTATCACAGTACAGCTCGGAAAATGCGTGTCTCAGTTTTACAATTTACAAAACCATCGTATGGAGATTGAGAATACAGTCATCCTGAGTGTCTGTGTCTTTGTTATGTTGGCCAATTTGATTGATACGCATGGCTGCTTATCCGCGGATGATTCTTGCGCTGTTGTGAAGTGTGACACTTTTATGGCAGTGGGGTGGGGCCTCTGCGTGTGGGTGGTGTCAACTTTCTCGGACATGATGTATTTCGCTCTGTAATGGCCGAGTCTGGAGACGGGACAGAGTTACTTTAGAGCACGGATGACAAAGAAGTGGTCTGTTGCACTTGAATCAGACCATTATCGAATTTATGTTCGGTAGCAAATTCATACTTGATACTGACGACAAACTGCGGGCATCTTGCTCTCTTAATAATATTGACTGTTATTACGTATGATTAACGTGTGATAGTTTAGCTGTTGACGTATGACGTTTCCGGGGGTGGTGGGTGTGTGGGGTGGTGGTGGTTGGGATGGGGGGGGGGGTAGGGAGGGGAGTGTGTGGTGGGGAATCCCCCATAGCACGTACTGTAGATGGTGGCTGTGTTGTTCCTCCTTTCCATATGGTCAGTTTTCCGCAAACTGGATGAGGAGGTGTTTGCGGAAAATGTTGACTCGTGTTGATGATGGTGGTGTTCTGTTGTAGGGAAGTTGGGGTTGCTATGTGATGTTGGCATAATGCAATTTGAGCAGATCCAGGTTTCCAAGCTGGGGAATGCCGAGTCTGTTACTATTGCGGAAAAATTCGTGCAATACGGAATGTTGCGGAAAAGGTGTCTCTGTTACAAAAGCTAGGTGCATGCTACCTATGTTGTTGATGATGTTGAATGCCCTTTTTATACGTTTATATAACCGGGTAGGTATGCAATGATCACGCAATGATGAATTGACGTATCTAGCCTTGCGGGCAAGTGTGTTCTGTATGCTCCTGGCTTTCTGTGTCTTGGTGTGTCTTGGTGTGATGTTCTGACTGCTCACGGGGGGAGGGGGGTGGGGTGGTTTGGTAGGGCGGTTGTGGTCAGGGGTGCCCTTTGGATGGAGAGGGTCATCTCCCATTACACGACTGTTGGTACTCAGTTTTTAAGTACAGGGAATATTCGAGCTGAGAGTCTGCTGAACAGGCTGTTTCCCTGCCCACCACCAGCGGGGGGTGGGGTGGGGGGGTGGAGGAGGGGGCGGGGTTGGGGGGGATAGGTGGGAGGGGGTTGACTGTGGTGTAGGGTGCCACCTCCTCTGTAGCAGCTGACTCTCTCATATCTGAAATTTGACAATCAACAGACGACGAGTGAGTGTGAAATGGACAGGATCGGTGATGTCCGAACTTGGTGCATAGACTAGAGATGCCAGTTGGAGTGGGTGTGGTGGTGCTAATGGATAGGGTGCACCTTGGAGTTGGGGTCATCTGCCGATTTGGGGGTTTGGAGTGGTACACCAAGCCGTGCGGTTTTGCTGTTCTTCAAAATAAGCCAAGGCCTCACCAAGCCGCTTCACTTCCATGCTATTTATTACATGTTCTACTCCACATGAAGCAAGGCCCAGGGCAGCCTCAGCTTCCGCTTGTCGTAAATATAAAATTGGGGTAATAGCATGAAGTGGGTGGGAATGGGAAGAGGTTGGCTGAACAACTTTTCCGTCCTTCCCCTTGTACAGCACAAACGAGAAAGTCTTCAGATACGACTTCCCAGATCTTGTAGACCCGTTCTGAGGCGGGAGAAGGCGAGTACGTATCTCGTCATCATCCTCAGCGTTAGTCATATGTTCACCGGACTCCTGGCTTGGTAGGAGAGGGGTCGAACTGGCACCGCCGTGCTTGGGACTAACTCCGAGAATAATTGTCTCCATAGAGACATCTGTCTGGGTACCGGTGTAATGTGGAATGCCCAGTCTAAGCTCTGGCACTGGCTCATCACTGACACAAGGTTTAAGGCAATTAAAGTGGAAAACTGAGGTCAGCCCATCTGAGGGGCGGATATGGTAGGTCAAGTCAGACTTCTTACCTACTACCACATAGGGGCCTTTCAACTGGTAACTCAGTCTACTCGGCACGTTTGCAGAACATCATGAATCGTGACCCCAAACCATCTTTCCTGACTCATACAGGTCTCCATGCACTCGCCGGCCATGCCACGTTTTTTGATGCCGATATGCAGTGGATAATGTTCCTCTCACTAGCTCATGGATCTGTTCTATCCGCTGCTGCATGAGCTCTACATCGGGAGATGGTGAATTTTTCTCCCCCGGAATCCTGGGCGTGGCCAGATCCAGGGGTAAGCCTAATTCACAACCTAACATTAACTGAGCAGTGGTATAACCCGTGCTGGAATGTGTCGAAGTGGGGTATGCCATGAGAACATATGGGAGTCGTAGATCCCAATCACGACAATCAAGGCATGTTTCCTTAGTAAGCATCTCTGCTCGGGTTCGGTTAAACCTTTCCACCATCCCATCACTACGCGGATGGTACGGAGTCGTCCTTGTTTTGACGATATGAAACAATTTGCAGAGCTTGGAGATCAGCTGGCTCTCAAAATTACTTCCTTGATCGGATTGCAACTCATAAGGCATACCGAATCGGCAGAACACATTGCTTGTCAGTACCTCTGCTACTGTGGATGCCTCTTGGTCCCGCAAAGCAAATGCTTCTACCCACTTCATAAAATAATCTTGCAAAACGAGGATGTACTTGTTTCCTTCATCCGTCATATTCAAGGGTCTGAGCACATCAATAGCCACTCGCTCCCATGGTGCACCAACAATTTTAACTTGTAACAGAGTGGAATGGTGCTGTCGCTTTAGCATGGGACACAGTTGGTGACCCATGCGTTCACACTATTGCGCATCCCGATCCAGTGGAATCTCTGTTTAATTCGTGTAGTAGTCCGTTTGATGGCTAGATATCCAGCGCTATCGTGTAGTTGTTGATGAATGGTTTCACAATAATGCTCAAGGAGCACTATCCAGTTATTAATGTAGAGAATGCCATCTTGCATATGACACTCTCCAAACCATTGATAGTAGTATTTTGCCATCGCAGAAAGTGGTGTAACAGATTCCTTAGGAGGACGTACACACTCCTTGATCCACGTGTATATGTTCCGTGATTGTGCGTCTGTTGCTAGTTCGTGAGCACCTGTCTCTGTGTTCCACTCTGCCAAAAAATGTGTTCCGTGGCTATGTAGTAGTCATATTGGTTGCTAGGCGTGTTGTCGACTGTGTCGCGACCATCGTGCTGAGTGTGGTGACTAAGTTGGTGAGTGCTGAGATCTGTTTCGTGATCTTTTCTAACCTATCATGCATGTTCTGTCTATTGTTATTGTTGTGCTGGTTCCCGCATCCTGGGGCATTGTTGTGACCTCCGCAATGGGATTGACCATGCCCTCTTCCTCTAGATGTGTGATTTTGGCCAGTGGGTTGATCCGATTGTCTGATGCTTGTGTAGTTGCGGATGTAGTTGTGTTGTCGGTGGTGGTGGCGAGGTTCACACCGTTCACTTCTTTTATGGAGTGTAGTTGTTTGTGATTATTTTTCTCCCGCTCCAAGAAATTCTCAAAATGAATCACGTTGCTATCAACTGTTGAAGACTACCGTGTTCAATAAGAAACAACTTTTATTTAAGGGTGGGTTCACCACTCAATGCATCGATGAAGATGTCTAGATGCAAATGTGTGATGCCATCGTGAATCGTTGTTGGGTAGGCGCGGGTAACTAATCGTCGAATACGACTAGCCAACTCCGGTAGTGTTTCCACAGCTCATAGATGCAAGTTCTTGAGTTGCAGACGACTGGTCTCACTGAGGGCCGTGTCCCCACACCTCTACGACAACGCGCTCTCCAACTCCGTGTACGTAGGTGTGTAATCTGTGCCCAAATCTGCCAGGACTTTCCTAGACAGCTTTGCGGCCAGATATTCTCCCATTTGATGATCCATCCACCGATTTGTACGACTTATGATTTCTAACTGGACCTTATAATTGGTCGAATCATTCTCCCCACTAAATTCTGGAGGGTGAATGATCCGGCCATATCCATGAGAAGAAGTTATGGGCACGAATCCAGGTTGGTCTGCGTGTTGATGGTGGTGCTGTTGGTGGTATATTCTGACGATGTCCTGATGGTGATGCTGTATCCGAGAGGGCGATTCCCATCAATAGTGATGTGGACGATATGTAGGGCCCACAGAATACTGCCCTGATGCAGGTCCATAGACAGGTGTAGGTCTATAGACTGGTGAAGGTGTACTATGTAGACGATGCGGACGTTCTACTGGATGTTGTGACGGGTGTTCCTCGTATGGAGGTGGTGCAGGAGACTGACGGGGTGGTGTGTGCTGGTGTATTGTTGGAAGGGAGGTGCCGCATCTCCCAGCTCGTATCGTGGTACCGATGGATAATATGGTGACGATGTATGCACCGGCGGGGATGCGGGATGTGGTACATGAGGTTCCGGCCATTGGTCATCCGGTGATGACGTTGGCGAACATAATGGTTGTGAAGGATAGTTATGCCCCCATAGGGGTCTGTGTCGAGCTCAGCCGCAATCCGGCCTAGATGGTGGGTGCTTATCGCGGATATCTGACAAGGTTATATATTGAGTTGCTGCCTGTGAGGCATCACAGAATGTCCCCTCGCTAATCAGCGAAAACTTGTGTAAAGACAGCGCTGGTTCTTCCGCACCGGGGAAATTATTAGCATAGTCGGTGAGCACGCATGCAGTTCGTCATTCATATGATGTTACAGGGAGAGATGACTGTCTGATGAAGGAGACTGAAACTCGCGTGCATTGTGAGTTGGCGTGGGTTCACTTCTTGTTCGAACCCCACATCGGGTGCCACATGTAGCTCGCAGGGGTATGCGCTTATCCATCATGTTGCTCCACTCCATTGCACTGCATGTACAGGATGTGCAGGAGGGCTGGTTAGCTACGGTTTTCGGGGTCACGGATCCTGTATCGCAGCTCTCCAGAAAGTACAAAGACTGGCCTCTAGAGCTGATGGAATGATCACGTTCCAGTGGGGCCGTGCGTCCATTGCTGCCGAGATTGAACCTCATGGTCTCGTTGCAACTGTTCATGTTACCGGTATGTCGGTCCATTAACTAATTAAAAAGTCTGGACATGATGATATAATTAAAAAGTAATAAGAACTATACGAACATTGCTACTCATCTGATAGTAAATGAGTAAAAAAATACAGTACATAGAGCCACTTGGTGTCCTTTCTACGTGGTCTCGCCGAAGGTACCACACAGATTCGTAAATCCGCAGAGGTATCCCCGCAAGAGAGCATCGCAACGAGGCTATTTAAATAGTTTAATATAAACCAATTATACCCCTAACACACACAAAATAGTATTGTTGCAAGAGGAAAATGCCTCGCACGGGTCTCCATTACAGGAAAATGCCTTCAATGCTGAAGCGGAGGAAACGAGCTGGCAAAAAGGGCCAGTCATTTGTTCAAACAAAAAGCTACGTGCAGGCCATAATTAATGGGGTGCACACTAGTTTACATCAAGACAGGACGGATGATTTCCGAAGAATTCGTAGGTCACCGTCTTATATAGATCCAAAGATACTGTATTAGCAGTTGCCACTTTATTTATGCGGGCATTCTGCTACATTCTAACCTACCATTTAGTTATTAGATACGTTTCCAAGCTTTGGCCGCAAATGGCAGGGATTCCTACCTATCTTTAGACAAAATAATCTAACTGGCGAAAATGCCCAACTTCCCGAAGGTCGCCCCGCATAGCATCTTCCTCAGAAAGACAGTGTGTATACATGTTATGGAGCAATAGCTCCTAAATCATATGATGATCCTGTCACCATAAGCGATTTAGAAAGCGCAATATCATTTATGGTGGGAGGGGTGGGTGAGGGGGTGGGTGGTGGTGGGTGGCAACAGACGGATATCCATCGCTAGTGATCTTCCAGTGAGGACGTGGTGGCTTATGAAATCTAACCCAGTCACTACAACGAGTTGGATGGAGATCTGCGTGTTGTTGAATTAACATTTCACCTGTCATTAGGGTTATGTTCCAGACTGATACATAATTTGCACAGTTTGTTATAAAGTTTCCATCCTGCGACGGTAGTTTGAAAGTTGCCCATTAACATGGAGGGTTATAGTTGTAATTAAATATGCATGTACATTAAACTGGGTACACGGTGTGGGATACATCGCATAGCTCTTGCGACGCACTGAACAGAGTCCCACCAGACTGTGGTCTAAAAGTTACTTCACACATGGAACATGCTGCGCGGAAGTTTGATACCACTTTTCAGCATGGTCCAGAAGATCCGGTGAGTTATCCACCAAGAATCACCTCAGCTCTACGTCCTGAAGAATTACATCGGGCCCGCAAACCCCATCCAAAGGAACCTCCTCTGTGAAAGTTCCGAAAATGGGAGTTCTTATATTAATTTATTTTGCCCCCCCCCCCACAGGATGGCCATCCGGGATCTGCCAAAATTGCTATCGTGAATGTCCAAGATGTCTCACCGGCGCAGGAGATGTTAATTCCGAATGGCACTGCTGTGGTGTAGGTCCCACAGTTAGTTAGCAGTTCTCCCATGTTTTGCACTGCGCTGGTCCCACAGTTATGCAGACTGTGTCGGCTTCCATACCGAAGTGCTCTCGATTCTCGATTTCTGGCTCCTTTTATACTACTCGTGACGTCAGAGGCAAGACGCTCCAGCCAATCAGGGTGCGAGCAGTAGCCAATCAGCTTGCAGCTAGAAATGGTGACGTGGCGATCACGTGAACAGCGCATTCCACTTTCATTTAATACATGCATGCGATTACGACATCAAAGCAATATTTTGAAAATAATTTAAGTGAGCCTTTTAACAATAACTCAGCCATTTCTGGTCCGGTAAAATGTTCTGAATTCCCCGTTTCAGTCCGGTCCTGATTGGTACCAAGAACGACGAGAATGGTGTGATTGGAATGTACCCATGGTGGTCGTCCCATACCCAGCCTAGCTGGTTCGTACCCGTCCGGTCGATCCATGCTACACCGATCAGTAAAAGGACGCCATCTTCTACACCTTCTACCTCATAGCTTTCTACGCGCTCGTGACTAACAGGTGCATTTTTGCTTAATTATTACAAATATTTTTGTGCTGAGTACAGGTAGGTGCTTAGGTCAGTCAGACCTTTTTGTCTCAATGTCTCACTGTATAAATTGTACTATGGCGAGTGCCGTTCTTAACCGTTCTTTTCGTTCTAGTTACATTAAGTTCATAAGAAAAAACTTGCATTCGCTTTTGAATACTACAGCCGTACAATAAGGCATCACACGATTTTCTATACAGCAACACCTTTTAACTAGTACCGTTTCTCGTGCCTGTACTAATAGACATGAGATATGGTGCACCGAGCCTGGACCTGATATAAGCTCTGATATTTAGGATAGGAAATATTAGTAGTTAGGGACCACTACTCAAGATAGTAGACTGTTTATTGTAAAGTCTCTTTCACGGCGTCGCACCACGATACATAGCGACAGTTTTTCTTCTTGGCCAACAATGTTAATGGCCTACTAACCACTTTCGAGCAGGTGGCTCTTCCTACGCTTATCCGGCCACCTGACCAATAATTGTCTGGTACCTCCTTGCACCGGTTTGGTTAAAGTGGACCCTTGAAAATGCAGAGGTTTCTTAATGGCTGGAATCGAAACGGTGACATCTCACACACTTCCCCAGTACCTCTTAGGATAAGCTTTTAGTAGTAATGGCCTAACAGTAAACATTTGGGCATTTGCGTAACCCTAACGCAGTTAAACGTTAGCTCCTAGGGACCGAGTCTCATACGACTCGTTCTTGGCATTTTAGATAGTGGCAAAAGATTCATTCATAGACTGAACTCTATGGAGGCACCTTCCTCTCGCAAAACCAATTTATTGGCTGACCCACATGAGGCATTAGTTTATATTAAACTAGTTAGGCTGCGCTAGGATCACTCGGATACCTTCCATATATATATATACAGATAGGTTAGGTACCTCTGGCGAGATACCGAATAGACGATTCACACACGTCACACACCATTAAAAAGGGTACGCCGTAAAATAGCAGCGGCTAGTCCCCAAAATATTAATCTTTCCAAGAAACCATTTCGACTCGCTGCGCCATCACTGTTAACCAGGTGTACATTTATATAACTACTAATAGATAACTAAGCAAGACCAATAAAGATGCAATGCCACACCGGTCATTCGAATAGTTAGGACGAGACGGTGGTGTTTCGCATTGGCGGGGATGCTCGCCCAGCCCACTCGAACGTAATCGTTCCACCGGTCATAGAGGTCGGTCTTTGTACACCTCGGTCGCCCGAAGTCTTCCTCCGCATTTCCCGAGCCTAGCTAACAAAGAGGATGTAGAAACGGGACAACAAGACGCCGGAGCTATACTAAGATCATCTGGGGGGACGGTTTCTCGCAAAAGAAGTGGCATGCGTGTTCGATATTTCTATACTGACTTTTGCATTTTTCATATTTCAAAGCTAAATCAGTTTCCTATTTACACGTAAACATTTTCTAAACTTACCACTTAACACGTGCAAAAAATCTCTGGAATATTTATGTCACTGACCAAATTTCCCAATCAGATTCTATTCTAAAACAACCAACGACTATCACATGTTTCATTCTGGCCAGGTTTGATTCGAATTGGACTTACAGTTCAGGATGTCTAGTTGTTTAAAGGAAACGTTGACAGTTGACGACTAAAGTAAAAGTTGATGGACAAATGGACCCACGGCCTAAACAAGAAATTGAAACAGTGCATGAAACGTTTTTCGTTGATCTATGTCTAAAATAGCAATGGTGATAATACGATGTAATATTCTCGGAAAATATGTATTTATCATGCGAAATCATGGGAGAGATACTGATTTTTAAATCTGTCCATGATACAATGTACGCAAAGTTATGCAAATTGTCTCAGAATTGATCCAATATGAAACGTGAACAACAAGAAAAGTTTTAATTTCATATAATATTCCATAAGGTAAAGATCTAGCAAAAATGTGTTAATTATAGAAATTTGACCCCTATGTGATCTTAATGACCTCAAAATGACATTCATGTTCAAATGTGTGAACGACATCCGGCCACATCCTAAGCCCCCCACCCCATGTAGGATAGACTCAGCACGACAGCCAACTAGTAATACTGTAGTCACAATACCGTCTTCGTATTGTCTAGGTTTCTACACGTTGGATGGTCTACTAATACAGTGGACACTGGTACTAGATATCAGATAATCAAATTCTCCACAGGCGAAAATCAGATACAATGTAGGTGAAGCTATTAATACCAGAACTCAATGCACTATGAAACATTGTCGTCTACACACATTTCTTTATTCTCCAAGAACGGACATTAATTGGTGTCCATAGAATGTTGGCACCGTTCTCAATACAATGGCAGTTTCTGTCAGGTAACCCGTTGTATGGCATTCTTTCTTCTAGAAGCATCAATTATTAACCCATACACAACTGACATTTTAGATTCGTGATTTCACTCCCTTTTATTATTTTATAAAATAAGTTTTTATCATTGTGCTCGCAACTTTATAGCAACCTGTTACTGCTAATGACCGGAACAGCTTTCAGCAACATTGCCTTCAAATTTTACACGCACTTTCTCATACTGGCTATAGAGCAATCGGCAGTTTGAAAACGGTATGATAAGGGTTAATCACTGTGGCTATACATGTGGATAATAGATACGGAAGCTGCTATGCTATCTCTTATAATCAATTTCACTGCGGGTGCAAATCACAAACAACGGATTATTAAAAATCATCCTGCCCAACTGTCCAACCAACTTTTTATCTACCAACACCGGTAACTAATGAGCAATCTTAACACAATGATAGCCCCCATCTTGAATATAGCGGTAGTTTCTTTCAAGTAACCGATTATCTTGCTGTTCTTTCTTCTAGAACTGTTAATCATTAACCCATACACAACAGTTATTTCACATTTCATATTTTATTCCCTGTTATTATTTTCGCACCCAATGTTGCCCCAGGCTGTTGCTGTCAATGGCCGCAGCCGCTTTCAGCAGCATTGCATAAAAATCTAATGCCCGCTTTTAATGTGTCTGTAAAAGCATCGAGAGTTTGGCATCGGTGTGATAAGGGTTAATCATTATTCATTCTCTGTTTATAAATGTCTATAAATGCAGTTGATAGATCGTTGCACTATTGTAGTTCTTGATTATATATAGTTTAGGAAGTAGATACTGCGTAGTTTTGTGTTGGTCATTCACCCTGCTGGACGGACAACCGATACTCGGTGGCCATGGTGGACATTGAAATGCTTAACTAGGTGGTGGTCAGACGGCTACCTGAAGTATGGTCACATGACGAATATGGAAACTGGACCAAAAGCATTAATTGGAACGAAACATTTTTTCGTGAAAATGTCGTTTTAGGCTACGTGTATCTGACGTTGAATAGCATTCTGACCACTATTGGCTGCATTGGGAATGTCTTAGTAAGTACCTACAACCACATGATAAGTATACAGTAATAAGGAATCTATGTGATGCAGTCGTTACCAAAACAAAAAACATAAACATGTTAGTTAATACCACCTTGATCATAAGGTAAGAAATGTTAGGTGGACTATTTTGAAGATAATTTGATTGGAAAACATTTCTGCCTTAGGAAGCAATATATTCCAATCCAATTATGTTCGAAATATTCAACAGTACGGTCTAATTTGTTTTGGAAACATGTTAAGTTATTTTTAGCTGTTTACATCTGTTTGTTAGCTCTACCTCTTTAAATTTCAGCGTCTCAGTTCCAAGACAGTTATACAGGAAACCTGTTGAATATTTTGAAACTGATTTATCTTTAAGTATTCAATAGACGATTACTTACCTGATAAAGAATAATACATTGCTGACTTGTGAGAGTTAAAGGGTTAACTTATGCGATTGTTAAATACACATACAATGGACCTTTCCAGTTTTAGCTATGCTTCGCCCATCCCTAGCTAAGCTCCACACACGCTTCGCCCGTGTTGAGATCGATCGATCGATTCCTGAACTCCCTGCGTAACAATTTCCATAAAACTCTACAGGTAAGCTATTGAATATTTTGAAACTAATTTAACTGGCTGATGTTGCAGCAACAGCGCCCAATCAAATTAGTATCAAAATATTCAACATAATGTTTAATTAATAGTAAGAGATACAATTCGTACACCAACACTTAGTCCGTCATCAAGTAAGCGGTCGTGACGAACCTATCTTCGTCATTCAAGACGTAATTGATTATGGCGTCACTTTACACGCTACGTGGTTGATTATGACGTCATATGATGGATAGATAAAATGGAAAGGTTCATTATGACGTAATAAAAGCAAATTAATACACTTCGGGGTCTATTACACCTGGGCTACATTCAATACCATTAAAAATGGTCGCCGTTACGTAAGAGTGTCCAATACTTCAAAAATATGCCAACTACACTTCCGGGTCTATTACATGTCTATGACGTCAGATTTAGCAAGCCCAAGCTTCGAAATGATTATTACAAATCATGTCCACGTTATTCCCTATCAGTTTCAGACAATCTCCCTGTCCTCACTCATCTCGACTACGATGATGATTACGGCGACGGCAGGTATGTCCATCAAATCTGCATCAGTTAAACCAATCGCTTACTATTTCTGTATAACATATGCTTCTATCTGTTAACAGGTGATTGGTTCAGTGTGTGTTTATAAGAAGCTGCGTACCACAGGAAATGTCTTTATCGTAAATCTAGCGCTAGCTGATATAATGATCACCAGTGTTACACATCCTTTCAGCATGGTTTGTGAGTACACTAGCTAGTCGTATCATGCATAGTAGTTAGCATTTAGAATAGTGGCCGACTGCCTTACCGTATCAAAGATGCATAGTAGTTAGCATTTATCATAGTGGACGAGTATTTTACTGTCGCTAAGAAGCATGGTAGTTAGCATATCGCATAGGACGACTGCTTTACCGCGACAAAGATGCATAGTAGTTAGCATTTAGCATAGTGGACGAGGGCATATTTTCTCCAATGATGCAGAGTAGTTAGCATTTATCATAGTGGACGATTGCTTAACTGCACCAAAGATGCATAGTTGTTAGCATTTAGCATAGTGGACGAGTATTTTACTGCGCCAAATTTGCATATTAGTTAGCATTTAGCACAGTGGATGAGTATTTTAGTGTCGCTAAGATGCATGGTAGTTAGCATTTAGCATAGTGGTCGACTGCTTTACTGCACCAAAGATGTATAGTAGTTAACATTTAGCATAGTGGATGAGTTCCTTACTGCACGAAAGATGCATAGTAGTTAGCACTTAGCATAGTGGACGAGTATTTTACTGTCGCAAAGTTGCACAGTAGTTAGCATTTAGTATAGTGGGCGAGTATTTTATTGGCTCAAAGATGCATAGTAGTTAGCATTTAGCATAGCGGACGAGTACTTTACTGTCGCTAAGATATAATAATGAGTAGATAATGCGATAACTATTTGGTACAGATTTGATACAAATCTGACTGAAAATTGTTGCTGCAACACCTTTCAGTCTAAGCATTCTAAAATAATTTCCATAGCTTTCAGGTCAAACTCTCTGCGGATTTGTAGACCAATTTGACTATATTGTTGATTACTAAAGCACCAACAACTGTGACTAATAATTGCTGTCTATACTATCTAATGAGTATACTCGTAGACACGGTGTGCGTGCATGAACGAAATATTTAGCAAATCTAGCCTGTGTACAGTTCTGTTCGATCAATGCCTTTCAAACAATCTGTCAAGGAAACATACACGCTATTTGATAATTATTCATTCTTGGCGAAAGCATATAAATAAGTAAGAATATGCTTACTTTACCTACATAGTAAGATATTGAGAGGCAGTTGATTGTGAGAGTGCGGCTAACAAGTCAACGATGCTGTTGGTGCCTTAGTAATCAATAACTTACCGTCAGATTGTTCTCCAAATCCGTAGCGAGTGGACTGAAAATTATGATGATTATTTTAGAATATATCGACTGAAAGCTGTTGCATCAGCAACTTTTAGTCATATTTGTATGCAATCTGTAGAGAGTAGCAATCGTATTACCTACTAATTAATTTGATAACAATTTAATGAATGTTGTTGCTGTCATTGATAGCAAGAATTTTCACGCACAAAGTATATGTTGGCGGACAGGAGACCAGTTGCATGTGTAAATGGGTTTTCTGATTGAGAAATGTTGGCCTGTGCAGACAATAGAGACTCATAGAATATGGCGTTCAATAGTTACAACGATTATGGAGTCAGGACATTGCATGCTGGGTAGCATTACACACTGGGTATCATTGCATGTTTGGAAAAATTGCATGCTGGGAAAATTGAAAACAGATCAACAGGCAGCTCACATCTCGTGCAAAGGTTCTTTATATAATAGGACACGTGGTCTTTAAACAGTTGAAGACTAATCGAGAAATAGCGCAAATCAACCCAGTTTAAATGTCAGATGATATCTGCCAGTTGTTGCTATAGGCTACGTGTTGTAAAATGTGACCATATCTCGTATCAAAATCTCGTATCTCGTATTTTCTTAAAATAAAATTGACAGATCTGCTGGAAACTGGCTTAGTAGCTTTAAAAGATGGTGTGGTTGCGCAAACATAGTCACATAGTCCTGGCACAGCGTGTGTTAATAGGCAATAGAGATATCCATTTCTAGCTATGCCCCGCCCATTTCTAGCTAAGCTTCGCCTATTTTCTTCCGGGTGTTGCAATCAATTTATATATTTTGAATCTCTATTTCAAGATAACTATGCAGTTAAGTTATTGAATATTTTGAAACTAATTTGACCGTGTGCTGTTACTGCCTATGGTTGCCTATGGCAGCAACGGCTCCAAGTAAAATTGGTTTCCAAATATTCAACAGAATGTTTCTTAAAGTGCAAACCCGTCAAATATATACAATTCGTATACTTGACGGACTTTGCAGTGTGTACGACGGACTTATATGTGTCAATATGTATTGTGACGCTAGCCTATATAATTGATGATAACGTCAAATACTTGACCGGCAGATCAGATTCCTGCACTGGAGCAGTGAGCTTTCTTACACAAATTTCATTAGGTAGGATATTGAGCCACACAGACTGCACAGGTGCATAAACTGTCCATGAAATCAGCATACACGCATATTTATGACGACAACCAAGAAAGTGAAAGAAATTATGTCTTAAAAATATGTATATTCCTTTTTCCGTAGCTGTGAGTATGGGACCGGTATTTTTCAGAGATAAGCCCTGGCTATGCCATTTTGTGGCGGCCATCTGCACACCAAGCTGCATCGTTTCATTGTGGACAATTGCCGCCATTGCTGTAAATAGGTAAGTGTCTGGGTATGTCGTGTTCATGCATTAATACAATGCAATGCACGATCTGTGATTAATATCCATTTAACCGTTTTAGGTCAGTCGGCCAAAACCGGACCACGCAGTGGTCATAAGAAATGTCCATTTCCAGGCCAATTTGCATTTTTTTCTTTAGCTCCCATTTTAGAATGGGACTAAGTGAGAGATTATATTTATCATATAATCTGATATTTCGACAAATTTCCAAATATAGTCGATCCTTGAAAACTGTTTGAATGCACTATTTACGCCGTTCGTTTTCGTCGCTGTTACGCTAAGAGCTCTGACCAATGCGCCACAAAACATCATGGCAAACAAAACATCGTTATAGGGGGGCTAGGAATTATTTTAATCCAATTTTAAATATTTCTGCGCCTATAATGCAAATTTACAAACGTATTACATAACTAGGTAATATATATAAAATAAAATACACTCTAAAGATACACATTGTCATTGTTTTCTCTTCCTCTTCTTGCCAGTTCGGTAAATCGCGTGATATACCAGTAAAGTATATGTCATGCTGGACTTACACAGTACCACTACCAATAGTAGAATAAGATCCATTACTTCGAGTACTAGGTCTAACAATATTATAATTATAATGAAAACATCCATCACAAATAGTGCACAGAGATGTCCAGGCTAGGTCGCCTGTCACAGCAATGAGCCGCAGAGGCAGAGTCCACTATTTATATCAGCCACACCTGGCAATCCAAAACGTTATTGCTTATGCTTATAGAGATGGACATGCATTCTGATTGGCTGAGCGATAAACGCAGAATTGTTGACTATGTCTGTAGCGATAGATGTGTATAAGTTATAGGTACATCTGTCAATCAAAATGTTGATTACCCATATAGCGATGGACGTGCAATCTGATTGGCTGAGCGATAAACGCAGAATTGTTGACTATGTCTGTAACGATAGATGTGTATAAGTTATAGGTACATCTGTCAATCAAAATATTGATTACCCATATAGCGATGGACGTGCAATCTGATTGGCTGAGCGATAGACACACATAAATTATCGATTACCCCTGTAGTGTTGGACCCGCAATATTATTGGATGATAGATAGATGCACTATTATCAACTACCCATGTAGACATGGACGTACAATCTGATTAGCTGAGCGATAGACACACATAAATTATTGATTACACCTATCGTGATGGACGCATATACATTATAGCCACCTGTTGTCAATATTGATTATTGTCCACGTGGCCACATTTGGCCATCTGCGGTACCATTTATTTTAAAAGTCAAAAGTGACAGATTAAACCAATGCACAATCAATTATGGAATATTGCTGCATGGTGTGACAGTGTCACTTTCTGCCATCTGTCCTCACAATTGTTGATTACTGGAAGATGCAAATATACCAGACATATGTTCATGTTGATTAACTAGTAATACCATTATATATCAGGTTTCCCCAACAAACCTGTATAAATTTCGGTAAATATGCAGAAATACGCTATACCTCAGATTGTCTGAATTTTCCAATGAGTACTAACAGAACCCCCACACCCCAACCCCCCACCCCTCCCCCGTGCGAAGCCATAATCATATGCACCATTTCGAAAACCCTCTAGCAGTAACACACTGCGTTCCTACTGTATAAATCACAAAACTATTATTTTTAGAGTTATTTTTAGAGTTACATCTCATATCCATACCCCTCTTAATTACCATAACTTAGCTCACTCAACACGCATGGGAAACAGCCATTTGGTAATAACATTTCTAATTAATCAACATGAACATATTCCTGTCACCTTTGCATGCTGCAATAATAAAGATAATTGTGAAGACAGATGCCAAAAAAGATGCTGCCACTTTGCGCCAATATTCACTAATTAAGTTGAATTATTTGCATCATTAGCAATACCTGAGAAAAGTCTGCTTTTACCTATCTCTATTCACTACAGTGTGATCGATAATTTATGCACATCTTTCACTCAGACAATCAAAGTGTGTGTCCATTGCTGCAGGGTAATCGATATTCTGATTGATAGGTAGGTGTCCCTATAATTTTTGCACGCCTATCGCTACAGCCCTAATCAATTATTCCGCTGCTATCACTCAGTCAATCAGACTACGCGTCCATCACTATACAGGGGTAATCGATAACATAAATTTGATTGACAGATGAAGAAGATATAACCAGTGAACTCTGTGTACTAGTAGTGATGAGTGTTTTCACTATACGCAAGGAGGTGTTAGAACTAGTACTAGTAGCTCATTACTGTGACAGAGCGAGATAGATTGGACATCTCTGTGCACTATTTGTGATGGATGTTTTCATTATAATTATAATCTTGTTAGAACTAGTACTCGATGTAATGTAATCTTATTTTACTATTGTTAGTGGTACTGTCTAAGTTCAGCAAAAAGGGTATATCAAGAGATTTCAGGATTTACAAGAAGAGGAAGAAGAACAACAAAATAGCTATTTTTAGAGTGTATTTTATATCTTAGCAAACGTAGTATAAGACCACGGTGTCCATTTTTAAAATAAACACATTCAATAATAAGAACTTTATTTCTCACGTCGTCATCGTCACGACCAGTAACCATAAAGCTGGGTGAAGATAGACACACTTTCTGATTGGCTGTCACAAGTCATGTAATTTCGAGGCGGCCTGACTTAATTGCCCATATATAGACTGCCAAAATGGGGCGTGTTCTGATGGGCCTGTTTGTACAAGAACGCCCATCAGAACCTGCCCCTTTTTGCACTCCATACATGGGCAATTAAGCCCCGCCCCTCGAAATCACGTGACTTGTGAGACCCAACCAAAAAGCGTATTTAATTACCACCATTACTACTCATGCTAGCTACGGTAACCAATGAAAATATTTCTTATACATTATGTAAGAGACGGGTTGGGCGAGTGTTTAGGGACTTGAGCTCGTAATTCTAGGCTTGCAAGCTCACTTCCCTGCCGGTTAGCAGCGTTGTGTCCTTGAGCAAGTCACTTAACCCGCGTTGCTCCAGTCGACCTAGCTGTAAATAGGTACCTACGATGACAGAGCTCTCTGCGCGCCATATGTGGCTGCCAGGCTTAGACTGCCAAATGAACAGGGGATTAGATGTATAGCGCATCCACCCATTCATCCATCCATCCGTCTATCTTCTAACCAATGAAAAGAATTCGTTGAATGCTACAGTTGTGTTCATATCGAGAAATATTAAACGGGCGGAAAGCATTATCTATATGATAAAATATATTAACTTTAATTGTAGTACATTGATGTAATACAACAATGGATTTTTGTGATGTAACCATACTACTTTAATCTAATTGCTATCTTTGCTACAGTGTGTGTATATTTTGTCATTGACATAACATATATTGTTGCTTGATTTGATAAATAAACAAGCAGTCCTCAGAGTATCTGGAATATTCAAGGTGATTTTCACACCAATACGAGATTACTGACCTTTTTTGTCATATTGTAAAAAGCTTTCGGATATTATGGATTTTTTTGCGATGATTCGGATTTTTTTTGGATATATAAATCACCAAGTCTTTTTATATGATGAATATAATCTCAAAATCATTTTTTGTATTCATCTGGCTGTTTTCGCTAGAATGGTTGGTTGGTTAGTAAGTTAGTTATTTGTTTAATTAGTTATTTGGCTAGTTGGCGAGTTCGATAGTTAGCTAGATAGCTACTTGCCTATGTAGATCTTTAGCTAGTCAGTCAGTGAGTCAGTTCGTCAGTTCGTCAGTTCGTTAGTCAGTCAGTCTATCAGTAAGTAGGTCAGTTGGTCTGTCAGTCAGTCAAACAGGCAGTCGCTCGGTCTGATGGTAGATCGGCCAGTTGATCCATCCACCAGTCGGTCGGGCATTCCTTAGACGAGCCAATTCGTCGATCGGTCGGTCAGTCTGTCGGTCGGTCGGTCAGATGGTCAGTCGGTCGGTCGATCGATCGGCCAGCCAGTCGGCCAGCCGTTTAGTCAGTGGTTGGATCGGTTGGTTAGTCGGTTGGTCTGTCCGTTGGTCAGTATGGTGGACAACTCCATGGCTTGTTAACTTGTTGTTTGGTGTTTTGGTGGGTTGGTCGGCTGGTTGGATGGTTGGTTAGGTGGATAGTTGGTTAGTTAGTATGTTGGTTGGTCGTTGGATAGTGGTTTGGTTAGTTATTTTATTCAAAATTTCACTGAGTCGCCTTTTATTTATAGATAGCTTACTCACTGTCTCACTGTCTCACTGACTCACTGACTCACTGACTCACTGACTCATTGACTCACTGTCTCACTATCTCACTGACTCACTGACTCACTGTCTCACTGACGCACTGTCTCACTGTCTCACTGTCTCACTGTCTCACTGACTTACTGACTCACTGTCTCACTGACTCACTGACTCACCGTCTCACTGACTCACTGACTCACTGACTCACTGGCTCATTGACTCACTTACTGACTCACTCACTGACTCACTGACTCACTGAGTCACTGAGTCATTGACTGACCGACCGACCGACCGACCGACCGACCGACCGACCGACCGACCGACCGACCGACCGACCGACCGACCGACCGACCGACCGACCGACCGACCGACCGACCGACCGACCGACCGACCGACCGACTGACACATTCACTCACTCACTCACTCACTCTCTGCGCCACTGACTGACTGACTGACTGACTCGCTCGCCAACCCGCCTGCTCGCACACCAATTCACCCACCAACCAACCCACCCTCTCCCCCGCCCACCCATCCAACAAACCCACCACCCATCCACCAACTCACTCATTCACACTCGCAGGCTCTCTCTCTCTCTCTCTCACACACACACACACACACACACACACACACACACACACACACACACACACACACACACACACACACACACACACACACACACACACACACACACACACACTCACACACACACACACACACACACACACACACACACACACACACACACACACACACACACACACACACATACACACACACACACACACACACACACACACACACACACAGTCTCCCTCTCTCTGATCCACCCATTCATTCATTCATTCACCCATTCATTCACTCATTCATTCACAGATTTGCTCGCTCGTTCGTTTATTTATTCAAGGTTTTTGCTAATATTATTTGAATTCTCAGGTATGTGTTCCTGGTTAGAAACCCAACCTACGATCATATCTTCACCTGGAGAAACAGTATCATTCTATGTTTCATGCTGTGGTTTCTTTGTATCGTGATGTTTGAGGTACCTACATACTTTGGCTGGACTACTCATGCATATGATTATAAGGCAACGATTTGTCTATATGATAGATTATATGATTATTCATACACATTATTTATCAATGCTGGAGGAGTTGGAATTCCTATTATCATCCTGTTTATGAGCTATTTTAAAATATATCTTTATGTTAGCATGACGAAGAAACGTGTTCGAAAATTCATTGAGAATGATGCTAAGGCTTCTGGTAAAAGAGAAGAAGTTCAATTGGCTAAGACATTGTATTCGATCTTCATCGTGTTTCTCGTGTGTTGGGGGCCATTCATGACTTTATTTGTAATTGATTTCGCAGATAGGTATTCTAAGGTCACATACATGGTTGCCAGTTGGGTAGCACATACAAATAGCTCAGCGAACAGTGTGATCTATGCTGCTACAAACAGCAGATTTCGTGAGGGTTACAAAACTTTTCTCCGCCTATTTTGTATCCCCTTTGCAAATCTTCATGAGAGATTTGTGCTTTCCAATTCGGGCGAGCCATCTATCACAAAGAAAACTGGAATGATGAAAGATTGATTTTGCAACATTCACATGTCTATTTGTCAGCAGATTATGTGAATAAAAGGACGTACAATGCCTTTCTTTAAGAGGAAATTAACCAATATTATTGAGAACACAAACATATTGAAGATGACAAGTTGTGGATTTTCTTTGAAGTCTCAACATTCCGAATAACATTCTCACATAGAATTGACCATATTGTTTGCATGATAGTATGGCTCCCCTGTTAGATATCGATAGTCATGAGAACAGACAATGCGTTTTTTAATTACCTCTGTGATTTTATGCCATTGTGCCAAAGAAGTTACAACTGTCCATATACATATGATGGCTGGGTGGATAACCTGGAAAGGTCTATTACAAAGGTGTTCCATCATCGAAAAGGTGAGCGACCTAGTGTGTTCGGAGTGTCACTCTATTGACCACGGGCGGGGGGGGGGGGGGTGTAATGTTCTAGTAGTAGACTACATTGATAAAACCAATTATATTTTTTATTAAATTTTGTCTATTATTGTAAATAACGCTTTTAAATAGAATTCATTAGCCGATAAATGGTTTACATTTATACTCAATGGCACTTTCCAGGTTTATCCATCCATCATACGACGTAATTATCAAGTATATGGCGTATAGGATGACGTCATAATCATGGCGTCATGAATGATTGGAAATAGTCTGTCTTTAGCGATCAATGCTCATGACAGAGCACACATTTTCAATAAGATAGTCCGACACGTTGTACGAATTGTATATATTTACCATTTAATAAACATTATGTTTAGATGTATAGTTTTCTGGAAATTGATAGTCAGGGAGTTCAAATACCGATCGATCCTAACACGAGCGAGGTGTGGGTGGGTCTTATGTAGTGAAGGGCGGGGCATATCTAAAACTGGAAAGGCTAATTTGCAGAACTTGAAGCGGGGTGACTGGATGATGTAACTAGACCATATGATGCATAATAAATGATGTCGTTAATGAATCCTGTCTATACCTATGTGAGAGAGTTAGCTATCGTTGGCGTGGATTAGATTACTGTACGATGCGAAACACTGATATATTTTATCCAAAAGACAAAATCTCAGTGATGATTATGACGTCATTAATCAGATGATTACCGGATAATTTATTGCCAAAACGCCTAACCCAAAATGGAAATGATGGAATAGATGTCTAGAGGTAACTAAATGATTTCCATTATGAATTTGATGTAAATTCCAACACTTCCTTATCCTAGCTCGATGTATGGAAGAGTGATCTGCATTAGCATTTGAACTTTAACCTATTGATTCGAAAGATGGGTGTAGTTAAGAAGAAGTAAACAACGACAGATTTGAAAAATTAATATTCATTCATTCTTGCTTGCTTTCTGCGATTTGTTATGTAATTAAAACAGTACTGCTCGATTGAAATAACTGTTATAATTAATGTATTATATGGAGATAAATGGGTCTATTGAACCAGGGTTTCAGAATCTATGACTGCTGAATTCCTCTATCGATGTTATCTTACGTTGAACATTTGTAAACTAATTTGAACGAAACAAGACCCCTATGCCGACGAAGTCACCTCTAGATCGAAACGACCATTATCAATCCATATTTGACTGATCCCGGCTGCTCCAATCTCTATTCTTTCTTTGTGTTTTGATATCAATCACATCAAATCTATTTTTCGATCCGATATCATTTATATCAACCCTCAAAGAAAATCACAGACGATTTAGTTCGCTTCAGAAATCATAAATGCTCCTAATTAATGGAAGATGAGATCCGGGTACATCACCACCATCCAAGTTGAAAGTAACCCCTATTCGAGCTGGTCCATGTAGACCACTATCGACTACTGAATCATTTAGCATCTGGGATGGATATAGACCATTGGATAATCTCTTGACTTTATGGCAGCATGTATGATTTTATGTCGATTAAAACTTAAGCTTAATGGTTCTTGGTTCAGAATCTAAATTTGAGATATCAACCTAATTGACGTGATAATAATTATAGCGACAATTAATATAAAATTTATGTATAGTCAATCAATAATATACGACCTGAATGTAGCATAGCTGTTATAAATACCAGATGGAAACACTCATTTCTTTGTGGCTTGAAGACGAAAGGGTCCTGCCGACAAAGATGATCACAATACGAATTCTGATATCATATTGAAGATGACGGAAAGATGTTGGCGCACCCAGCTGAACGCGCACCACAAATAATGTAAACGATCGAAATTTATCCTGCGATGTAGGTGGATCTGAAAGGTTGAATGTGACTGGCCACGAGCCACCAGAAGTTAACGTCGTGATAGATTTGCGAACGACCATAAGCTCGCGATCTGGTCCACAACTACGTTAACCAGGAGCTGGGTATCTGGCCACAGTTAACGATGACCAGGAGCTGGAGATCTGACTACGGATGATATTACCATCAGCTGGAGGCCTGGCTACGGATGATATTACCAGGAGCTGGAGACCTGGCTACAGATGATATTACCAGGAGCTGGATACCTGGCTACGGATGATATTACCAGGAGCTGGAGACCTGGCTACGGAGGATATTACCAGAAGCTAAGCAGTCGACGATTATGATAACCCAAACTCTTGGAGCAATTCTTCTATGAAAGTTCATATTGTGACAACAATTCAAACATTGTATTGACTAGAGAAACGTTAATTCTAAATGTTCAGAAGATTTCGTGACTATTGATGGGCCCAAAACCAAGATGGCGCCCATACCTATTTATGAATCTGTATGATGACTGCTTATATGGCTGATAAGCACACTTTGTTAAATAAACTTCACATTTGCAACGTCATTCTCACAGCCATGCCGGTGTATATGGCCGGCATAGAATTATATACACGTGAAACGATGGTTGCCTACTTCATAATTTCGCTAATGCGCGACTAACTCTCGCGAAGGCCAACCACCGAATGCTCGCCGAGGCGACAATTTTAACACATGCACACAACGCATCGTGATCCGTCTGCATCACGCGGATACAATACTACATGTTGATTTGTAACTCCTACATAATTGCTCAAATAATCAATAGAGATTCCATACACATTATAAATAATGAAATCTACATTGATTATAACCTAATCATAATAACAAATATAATTATCTCAACACTAACTGCTATAATGTTGTATAAGTATAAATCTCGATTACAAATATCTCTTACGCCTTTATAATTGACATGAAGTAATTTATTTCATTAAATCGATCAGAAATCGTGCAAGATTGGATAACAATCTGTCTACCTATACACCTGTGCAAAAGTTAAGCACCAGCAAAAACAATAGAACGTAGAGACATGATGGTACAACTAGGCTGCCATACTTTTTGTCCCCGCGTTAGCTGACATAATTCCAAGTACAAAATGCACATGCATGCATGACTTCACGCCGCTTGATGTCCGTGCGTGGCGGGAAACAGCACACGTGTTCAGTTATGTAAAAGTCCAGTTTGAGGTGTAGAACATTACATACAGATTTAGGCGACAAGATTAGGAATTTTGTGTTCATGACCGTGGTTTATTTGTACAGAGAGAATTAGCTCTTGATTGTGAACCGCTATGGCAAGACGAAGGTTAAGTGATCGTGTGAAATGGCAAATCATAGGCATGCATACGACTGGTATGTCATGCAGAGAGATTGGCAGACAGCTGAACATTAACCATACTGTAATCAGTCGTTTGATTGCAAAACATGGGCAAACTAACGAGGTGAAGGACAGGCCTAGATCTGGAAGACCGAAGAAGACTACTGCCCGTGATGATCGAGCCCTAGTACGCCTTGTTAGGAGATCCCCATTCACCAACAGCAGAGTGCTCAGCCAGCAATGGGAAACGCGCAATAGAGTGTCAATGTCTACCGTCAAAAGGAGACTGTATGCTGCTGGCATGAAAGCTAGGAGACCTGTCAGACGTCCTCTCATCACTGCACACCACAAAGAGGAGCGTCTGAGGTGGTGCAACGAAAGAAGACACTGGAACATGAGATCCTGGAGACGGGTACACTGGTCCGATGAAAGTCGGTTCCTGCTTCATGCCACAGATGGTCGAACTCGTGTATGGAGGTCCAGACGCACGGCGTACGACCAACGTAACATCATGGAAGAAGTTCCATTTGGTGGAGGTTCCGTTATGATATGGGGGTGCATCTCATTTGATTGTAAGCTGGATCTGTTGACTGTACCTGGAACACTAAATGGACAAAGATATCAAGATTCCATACTGGATAGAGTTGTGGTCCCTCATTTTGTAAATCATGCACCTGGAACCCACCCTATATTCATGGATGACGACGCCCGACCACATCGTGCTAGAGCTGTGCATGAATACCTCCGCCAGAATGCCATCGAAACCCTACCATGGCCAGCAAGGAGCCCTGACATGAACCCTATTGAGCATATGTGGGACATTCTGGGAAACATGGTGAGAAGGAGGGATCCTCCTGTGCAGAACCTGCAGGAATTAACAGACGCACTCCATCTTGAATGGCAACGAATACCACAATGGCGTATCAGTCGGCTGGTGACCAGCATGAGACGTCGTGTCCAGGCCATCATCCAGGCACAAGGTGGATATACCCGGTATTAATAATGACAGTCTCAAACTCGTGCACAGATGTTAAACTTCGTTTTCAGACACCATTAATGACAATCTAGCCACGTGTGTCAACTGTAGGGCAATAGTTGTCAGTTGTGTCAACGTAACCATATTCAGGCCTCGTTTTCAAGTTCAAACAAAAACATACAGTGTTTCCCCACCATCATAATCAGCATTCCTCTAGTTGCATTATTACCTCTTGCACTAAGATGGATGGGTACATAAATGTTTATGCTATTGCTTTCTTCATAGCACATGAATATACCCTCGCATGTGCGTAAAAATAGGGTGGTGGAGCGGGACATAGCTAAGATTGGAAAGATGCATTAGATTATGTCATAATTGTGACGCCTACGTTTCCATCGATAGCAATCAAGACGATGCACCTTATGACGTCAGAGCAAAAATGATAGCCTACGTTTCCATTAAATTGGAAAAAAATGTTTGCAAAAAGTCAGCCTGTACAGACTCAAAATGCACACGAAACAAATATTATGGCATCTGACACGTTCGTGGACCTAAGTCTGTGCATGCCCACTATATCCCCAATGGTGTGATGGATGTTATGGCAATGATATGATGTGTTGAAGGCACGAACTTAGGACATAGAAGGCCCTGTGCACAGTTTTTGAAGTTCTTACCTGGAGCCCATCGGATCTGCCGCTAGGATCGCAAGAAATCTAGTGTCCAGTTTCGAACGTAATGGTGATGGGTCTGCTGAGGTCAGAGGACTGCGAGATTTGGCCACATCAATCTTATACAGTACACTTTGGGGGTTCTGGAATGTTGGGACCCTGTGCAAATGCACATGTTTCACTGCCTTATGTTCGGCCCTGATGTGTAGTAAACATGTAATGGACCGTCCTACATTTGTTATGTGCAATGCATTCTACCGTCCCACAGGATCTGCCTGTAGATGGACTACCTATTGCAAAGATGTAAATCCAACTATAAATGACAAATAAGGAAATTTGAATTGAATTGAATTGGATTGAATATCTGCAATAACCATGGATTTTTAAAAGTGCATATTCACACCAAAATGGCTGAAAATAAATTTGCTAAAATAGTAAAACTTTAGAGGCTTAAATCATGTGCCCAGATGTAATGAAACGTAATAAATCTTAACAGATGTTGATTTCATTCCGCATAATTTTTTTTTTTAGTTGTGAATTTGAAATACGCACTCTGGCCTTCAATTCAATTTCACAATTAAGATTTCTTTTCTAGCAATTTAGACGTGATGTAATCATCATATGTTAGGATTTATTTCGTTTCTTTACACCTAGGTCCACAATTTAAGCGCTCGAAAGTATACAATTTTAACAATTTTATTTCCAAGCAGTCTGCTGTCAATATTCACCTTTAGGTAGTGATTGGTAACAACGATACAATTACTATTGTACATGGCAAACATATCGTAGAATGTGGTTCGACAGCCAGTCTAGCTTCCTGTCCAATGTTCATTTTATGTAGATGTACCGCAAAATGAAGCCCATTCAGAAATGCCTTTTTCATTACTTGATTCATCATCCATTGTAGCCTGCTTAGACGTTGAAAGCGTCATCAAAGACGAACTGGTTGCAATCAAAAAGTAACTTAAAGATGAAAAGCAACGCAGTAAAGACCTTGAAAAGGAGAATCAAAGTTTAAGCAACGCAGTAGAGACGTTAGAAGCAGAAGAATCAATGAATATCGTCGAGGATACATATGATGAATACACCAATGTAGCAAATTATGCTGAAATGATTAATCTACAAAATGAAAACAGAAGCTTACGTTCAGCAGTTCAAACTCACGACAGTGACATGGAAGCGTTGCGAGATATCAACACTAGGTACGTGAAAACAATGGAAATCTTCCGAAATGAAAATGAACAGTTGAAGAAGGCAAGAGACCAGCTGCAAAACTTCAGGAAACCGGACTACCAGCATTCCCGTCATAACAAGCGACTGTCATTTTATAAGTAATTACCTGCCAGAACTTTCAATTGAAAGAGTAGTTCTAATTAGGATAAATAATAATGTTGCCATTTAAAAGGTTATATGCTGCCGCTATTGTCTATTTTTATTTTGCAGGTTTAAACTGGGACACAGCATGTTGATTTCGGCTAGTATAGGTATAATGTAAATATGTTATTCCTGATTACAGGTACGTAAACAATATGGCCTTAACTGTAACGCAGATAATGTATATGTGTAAATATTGTATACCGATTTTTGATGGAAGAGAATTGGCTATGTAAAAAGTTTCTTTTGGTCTTGTACATAATATTTCGTAATAAGTTACGGTGATGTGAATATGAATGTATTTCGGGCATTAATAAAATTTGCGATGTTGAGATAAATTTTCGCAGGTTTAATAAAAGGTCAAGATTTCAAATCATAGCTAATGTTTAAATATATATATATATATATATATATATATATATATATATATATATATATATATATATATATATATATATATATATATATATATATATATATATATATATATATATATATATATATATATATATATATATATCTGAATTATTTCACTCTCGACAGGAAATCTAAAAAGCAATTTTTGAGTCATTTGCCTGCTTAATTTCGTGGTATTCGTGTATGTATAGAGTTAGAATTAGTTTCAGCCCAGCCAGTATTTTAAATGTAATTAGTTCTTAGGACGAGAATTATCATAGACAGTGCACGCGCAAAGAAAGGGGGAATTTGTAATCTTTAATTCACATATTCGGTTCAAATGGTTCAAAATGTAGATACTATGCCGTCAATCAAAAGCGTGCCGATAATGGTCAAATGCGTAATTATAATAATCAATATTGATAGTATTCTACAGTTTTACTTCCGCTGTTCTGTTTTATTTTTGTCGCAGGATACGGAGTATCCTAGGGGAAGCAGGGGGATAATATGGTACACGGTGTCCAGGCTTCATGGGCAGACGGACGAACCAACATACGCGCAGACAGAACAAGGACCGCGCCCATGTCGATAACAATAGCCATAACACACATGAACGGACAGGATAGGACGTCACACGCGTACCGACACGCATCCATCGAATATCAATCAACACTTGAATCCCCTTGCAGTTTGGACAAGACGTATAAATCAGATAGCGTGAATAACGAACATTACTTGGAGGCCGACTAATCAACACCTTAGCTGGACTTTGTGAATAAACTCAAACACTAATGGCGTACCTGTACATTAATTATTCATAGAACTTTATTATCAAAATGTACAATACCGTGAATCTACATGTACTTTCCTGTATTAATTAATGGCCCGCTTATTCCGTAACTAACTGATTAATTGCGTCTTGTGTTAATTTGAGCATGCTTAGGCTAATCTAATACACGCACGATGTTACATGACTTGACAAACGACGTGACGTCACTATAATATTGTAATACATTGCGGTGGGTGTTCACGTGTATTCTGATAGTGTGGAACGATTTAGCAACAATTCTGATCAAATATAATAGTTTGATACTCGTATTATGCAGGTACCAGCGGTTTTCACCGTACGATGCGAAGTTGTTGGTTGACCTATTCTACATAGGGGAGGGACTCCCAACATACCTTTCCGAACAAGAAGAGGAAATACTTGCGTAATGTTGCCTTTCACAGTCAAAAACAAACTTATTCAGCTTCGCACTGTTGCGGGAATGCATTGATGAAAAGAAACATGTATGTTTGACATACCCATTCACTTGAAAGCCCTGAAAATAATGCTTGAGCAAGGAAAGAGCCGATTTTAAAACACGGAAATGCGTATAGTAAACCACACCCATGACGTCATTTATCCGGGTCGACCATTTAAGATGTCAGAATGACATGCTAGAGGAAAACACGGCACCTTTTGTATTTATCATAGCTCATTTCAGGTCATATGAGAATAAGAATGGTGTATTATGATACCGAAAAATAGTATCTATGTGATGTAAATACACGAAAAATTCAAGAGAACTGCTGTAACCCGCCGCTTGACATAATTCAACCGTGGGAATTTTGTTGCGCCCTCTTGACGAGCCACGCCCAGGGTAAGAGAGGTCACGGCCTATCATCTTGTTCAAGCATTATTAGATTTCTTGGGTTGTTCACAACTTTATCCAGCAATGAAAACTTAATTCTGAACGAATTTATAACACAGACAGTCGTCCAAATAAATATTCGTAGCCATATATTGATGGAATCAGCAATTAGGTTATACATGTGATTTATAGACATGTCAAATTAGAGAGAGTTTTCCCAACTAATACTATGTCATTACGCTTCTGGCCAATCAAAAGTTGATGTAAAAACAGCAGATATACTCTCTGGAGAGTAAAAAACGCAGCGCACACAGCGTTTCTTCGCCTTGTGCTTCTAGCAGTGAGCCATACCACTTCTCTCTCTCTCTCTCTCTAACTAACTAACCACTAACCAATGCTGATTGGGCCGACTGTGTCTAATAGACATTAGCACCCAGGCATAATAACCTTTCAGAGTGCAATACCCTGGCATTCCTCGTGCGCACTCTACCTGTGCCTCTCTGCATGTCTATATGCTGCCAAGTTTGTGCACGGTAGACTGAGCATTAAACTGAACGTTATACTGATGGTATATGCATAATTATTTCGTCCTTTTAGGAGCATGGTACGCCGAAATTTGTTGTAGATGAACGCTAAATTCTGCTCTAACGTTGCTGCTAAAATTAACAGCTCAGCCGATACAGAGCAGCTCAGACAGACAGACATTGGTGTAGAAAGATCTGGTGAGGTGTTGGCAAATTCTCTCTGTGTTTGTAGCTTGACTGTAGAGTTGAAAGACTCGTAGTGATAGCCTCCACAGGGGAATGTTACAGGCAAGCATCCGAAAGCTTCTGCAAGTAGTGAGTCTGTAACAGTTAACACTGATCTAACTCAAAGTTGTGGCAATTCAGGTCTGGTCCGCAATACCCTGGCATTCCTCGTGCGTGGGCCTACCTCGAATGTGTTCAACAGGCAGACCATGTGGACATCGATACGGTGTACATGATCTGATATGTGAATACAGCCACGAGAAGAGAGTAGTTTATTCGTAAGACTGACGTGGATATGGTAGGAATCGCACCACTATTGTAGACTGTTTGCAAAGCAACAGTGTGCAATAGTGTGTCTGTTTACAGACCGCTAGATTCCACAATATCTGACATAGTACAATACCAACGAACTAACGTTTGCTGTTCTATTTTCTTTTAGCTGTTACAAAACACCGTGTTAATATTTTTGACGATAGAACATCATCTACACAAATTCGGTTTGTTTTATACATTGGTTTAGCTATCATAGCTCACGCTCCTCAAGACAACATTATACTCATGATCATAGTAGTAGAAGAGAGAAACCGTACACAGTAGGACATGATCACACATACACATTACACACACACAAACATACGAACAAACATTCAATTCTAGCATACAAAACACACCATCTACAACTCAAAAAGCTAGCTGATCACATTAAATAACGCACATAGGCCTATGCTCATACACACAGATTAGCACAAATATTTCTCTCTAAAAACTACATGGTCATGCATATTTTGGCTTAGACCAGACGAAACGGATTATCGTTCGTCCTGGGGTGGTTTCAACAAAATTACAGAGTCACTAGGACTTAAAATCACCAAGAGACCCCATTGACGGCATACAAAAGTTAACCAGTTGTTGTCAAGATACACGCAAGTATATTTGTATGTATGTGAATTTTGCAAGAGCATTAGCACCACCGTAACATTGCTAATAACGTAGTCTTGCTCAATAGTTACTGCAACTATTCATGATATTACACTAGCGTCGGTTGAAATAATATCAAGCCTTTGTGACGATACAAGGGAGACAACTCGTATCACGAACAACGCATTACCACGCAGAGTGACGCCCCATGAACGGTGTTTTGTACATCTCAGAGGCTACAGAAACACCATATTCTGCTTGAATTTTGGCGCTGTACGTGTGTGTGTGTACCAGAAAGATTACCTACACTATGGAAGGCCAGTTCAATCCACTACATGCGTTGTCGCGGAAAGTACAACAGCTTGCATCAAGGCTTAACATTCGCCAGCTTACCAGTGATGTACACCCAGTGAGCACTACCAACGCTAGTAGTACGAATTTGAATCTGGAGCCTCACAGGAACACTGTATCTGTGTATGGAATAACACCTCAGCCAAAGGCTGAAAAGCAGCATGAGGTGGGAAGCATTTGCAACCCCAATGAGACGTGTATTGGTCCCACGATAAATAATTTTGAGGCACCACCGACTGCCATGGAGCAGACAAATATTCTGGCATATCCACAGCCAGGCATGAGCGTCAATGAATCATTTTCAATAGATCATGAACACTTTATGGGCAGTAGTAATGATGGTTTGGGTCTGAACAGCCCTACATACAGCGCCCACGAACACAGCTCTTCTCTGCCAAGCATAAGACGATTTGGCCTATGTAACCATGAGCAAAACACACTACCAGTTAATGCACATGGCAGGCCTTGCAGTCCACCTATGGCCGACTCACAGGAACAGGCTAGAGAAGGCCTAGAAGCCATTATCACTGCCTTAGGGGTTGAGGCAACAATGGCCGCAATGTCGCAGTTGCTAGATGGATATACAGATGCAGCAGCATCACAAAACCAAGCTAGCACTGATAGATTAAATATTGCAAATGCTAGGTGGATGGATGTTAAAATAAAGGCAGAGCCTGTCAGTAATAATGCCACACTACCAGAGCTTGAAATTAGCCATGCTTCGAAGCCACTTACAGAATATTACCTGTCAGTGGGAAAACCAACTTCGGCTGGTGTCACACATGGTTGCGCTCCAGCGCATGTGGCAAACACTGGTGTGGATGAAATTAGTGCTCCAATCGGTGGCAGCCGGGCGGGAAAAGCTTCAATATATTTAAGTGACACGAAATGAATGGAGGGATATCGTTCGTGGTTCGTCGGTCGGTTGGTTGCTTAATAAACTAAGTACTGCTTAGGATATAGTGGTAGCTTATTAACAATAGTCAGAAATGGTTTACAGATAATTCTTAGCTAGGCCAGGCGGCTGTGTTTGGCAATCCAGTTATCAGTCGTCGGGCATTCGTCATTTAGAAACATGTGACGTCAGTCCATAGTCACAAGCCTTGGTGACAAACAGTTGCACCTGATCCGTGATAACACGTTCAGTATATACAGTAAGTATTACTAGATTAACTAAAACAATAAAGTATGGACACAATATGTTCAACAATCCTCTTTCGTATAAGCTTAGGCTGTATATAATCCGTAGTTGTGTGTGTAAGTCAATGGCGGTGTGTGTCACTGTCGATGTATGTTAGTTCACGTGTGTGTTTATCTGTGGGCGTGGCTTGTTAATTTATTCACGCATGTGATGTGACTGTCCTGTGCGCGTGTGCATGGGGTTCTCTTGTTCTCCTTTATGGGCGTGTGTGTATACCCATTTCTGTCCTGGCGTGTGCAGTATATATTCTGTGTCCTGGTGCGTATGTGGTATATGTCTGTTTATGAATCGTGTGGTCAGTTGTGTGTCCTTGTGTGTGTCTTTCTGTGCGTGCTGAACCTCCCCTGCCATCTGTACCATATTAGTCAGTCAAACCTATGTGTATTCTTAGTGAAACTCTGGACTCTCTGCGATTTGAAACAGTGTTCTTCAAAGCCTAGGTCGGGGTTGCGATATAGTAATATGTCCTCTGAAATAACAAAATGTAATAGATCTCTAGATAGCTGTTGTCGGTGTTCTGTATATTTGGCATACTCGAGTACATAATGTTCGTTACCTTCTATGATGCCCATGCAATGGGGGCAATTAGGATTGACGTTAAGATGAAAATAATGAAGATGAGCGTTAAGTTGACTACATAATTTAGTGTGTATAATATTGGGAAGTCGTTCCCCAGTGCTATAATATGCAGGTACGGCGCTAACGTGGTTATGATTAATTTTTTACGTGAGTAGGAGACGGATGCAGAATTTAGTAGCTAAATGCTGATACATTTCTACAGCCTATGATGGCTGTTATAATCTATTTATCAACAATCAGAAAAAGCCTAGCCTGACCGTCTCGGTATATATGAGCTGAGTCTTAGAGGCCCCATCTATAGTTTGTTGAATATTTTGAAACTAATTTGCCTGAAAATTGTTGCTGCCAGGCAACTTTGTTTCAGAATATTCAACGAGATGAGTATTACATAATAAAAAATGTAATGCATTGGCACTTATACATCGCATCACACACTATAACTTAAGGATACAAAATGGTGGAGATCGCTGTTCAACATTTACGCGATATTACAAAGCAGATAATTGTGACAAAACTACGGAAATGTGACAGGATATGAATGCTATGGAATCTGTAAATAATAATATGTCGGAGCAATAAAACATAACATCTGAGATGAGATTAGCATCCCTTTAAAGGTTTGAAAGATGGTGGTTGAGACGTGTACGTAGATGATTGGGGATGAGTGATTGTCAAGCCATCGTTGGAAATTATGCTGTCTGGCCATCTGTGTCCAGTATGTGTTTGGGGTGGGAGGCATCTAGTTTGTCTAGAGATGCCTCTGGAACTGCCTAGCTGTTACAGCTATACAGCATCACAGATACGCAGGTTGAATTGTATAAACGTAGTCTTTTTGTCAATGACATCTTTGATCTACGAATCAATAGCTTCCTGAAGGACTGGAAAGCTATGTTCTGCATGACGCAACGTGCAGCAATGTCAGTAGTACTGCAAAAGAGTGAGCCCAGGATTGTACGTTTCCTCCATGCGCCGCCGCCACAATGTGGATCGTCATTGTCTTTAGTTTCATGCTTTGTAGATATGCATATGTGGGTGAACTCTGTTTTGGATTCATTCATAAAGAGATTCTCAATTTCTAGTTTGCTTGCAGCTATTGGAGAAGTTCGTCAATGGATTTCCTTTCCTCGTCTATGAAGTCCACATCGTCGGTATATTCCATCTCTAGAGACATACCCAGTATGGACACTGTGGTGGGGTGGGGGTGGTATTGGGGTGGGGTGGGGTGGGTGGGTTTCGGGTGGGGTGGTTATGTGGAATTTTCCCGCACGGATTTCAATGCAGCAGCAAGGTAACATGTGAAAAGCACATGGGATAGATTATCTCCCTATGGGGAGCCGCTTGACTGATTGCTGAACGTATGCCTGTCTTCAATTGCATCATCTCGAACAGTCCCCTCACTACCACTACAATGAATATATTAAAGCTGCGTTGACCTACTATACTATCATATGCTCGGTATGCATGCGGCGCTGGCTGGGCAGGACTGCCAGCGCCACTCGGCTAACCACAGCTCAGTCAGTATATTCGATGAGAGCCGTATGTTCGAGGATCGAGCTGGCACCTTTACCAGTCACCTCTCTATCTGTCCGTCCGTCCATCCATCCACCCATCCATCCATCCATCCATCCATCCATCCGTCCGTCCGTCCGTCCGTCCGTCCGTCCATCCATCCATCCATCCATCCATCCATCCATCCATCCATCCATCCATCAATCCATCCATCCATCCATCCATCCACCCAGCCAGTCATCCGCGCACCCACCCACCCTAACCTAATATCCATCACACACCAATCAACCACATATTCAATATCCTGTCACAGCATATTGAAAGTCCAATATCTTGTTACAGGGCATTGAATATTCACTATATCTTTTGTGTCAGAATATATCGTTATACGTTTGCTGAACTTCAGCTTGTCTTCAATTACATCGTCTCAAACAGTCATATCACTACCCGAGGCACACGAGGAATATACTTAAGCTGAACCCCACCCCTTAGTGCCCTAAACTCGGTATATATGTGGCACGGGGCGGGCAGCCTGCCCACGCCACTCGGATAACCACAGCTCAGTCAGTATCCTCATGCGAGAACTACGTTGTCGCTAAAAGACCACGCAGGCGCCTCGGCCAACCGACTCCGCCATCATGTTGCCCAATGTGACGCCACGTCTGTACTGGGCGACGCCCCTCGCCTTGCCATATATACGTTAGCCCACGGATGATTATCTCAAGTACATGTATGTTGAATATTCAATATCCCAATCCAGGATACGTGATATTCAATATCCTGCTACAGGAAATTTAATATTCAATATTCAATATCGAATATCCAGCTAGCTTCAATGAGCTACAGAATTGTAGATTTAAAAAAAATCAAATACAATAGTTACACAAATTCAATCATCAACATGTATATTTTCCTCACCTTCATTGATGCTAACTCAAGAAAAACACTGTTACAGTCAAGGAAATTGCAAATTCAGTATATATTATATGCTTAAATTCGAGTAGCGGTCATGGCCCATTGTTTCACAATCTTCAGTTTGCTAAAACTGCGATCACATGAAGCAAATGTTACAGGAAAGGTTAATAATAGACAGAGAGCAATACCAATGTTGTGATGTGCGTCTTCAACAGTTCAACTTCAAGGGGGAAATGAATGTATTAATTCTTAGAAATCTGGGGGAGAAGCTGTATATAGATTTGTTAGCAAAGAAGTTGCTTCGTATTTAAATCTGTTAATTTCAGCTGAAATCTCGGCAACATCAAAGTCTGTAGAGTATTCCAAACAAAGGTCTGTTACATATTTCTTTAGGTACTCACATACATGGCAGTTAGAGATTTGCAAGTCAAAATGAAAATATACATGCATGGCACATTTTGTATCCGACCAAACCCCACTAAAGTTGTGTTATAATACAGATAAATATTGTGTTACATTCTCTTTCAAATTCCTTTTGGCCAGTTAATAAATTCCCTTCATCTTCAGCCATTTTTTAGAATATACACTTCAGATTTCGACTACCTTTTCAGTGGAGCATGGGTCTATACTAAGTCACTTAGTCACTGCTGTGGTTTTTGCTGTTTCAAATATCCTACTTACTAGATTATTGCGCATTTCTGTAATGCCACTAAACCCTTAAACATGTTTGCTGCACCATCAACTGACAGGTTTTTACTTTGCAAGCTAATATTGACTCGATCAATATGTTTAAGTATAATGTACAACATAAATAACAAGCAAATGAATGTAAGACTAATTTGTTTATTTAGGCATTCCGCACCTCCAACAGTTTCTGCATTTAGACTATGCGATCTTTTCCATTTCTCTTAGGGCGTGTACTCTATTTGCTGAGTAGGTTATGCAGGTGCTTGCCTTTTGGCAGACCGTCTAGTGGCACAATGGGCTTTTAAAGGAAAACTCACCTTATCTTATACTAACCGTTCAGGTGAAAGAATTGACGACCCATAGCCCATCCCTGACATCTCAGATTTTTATCATGCTGGCAATTAAAGATATTCAGGCTTTAGTACCTAAATGCTGATATATTTCTACAGCCTATGATGGCTGTCATGATTTGCTTTTCAACCAATCAGAAAAACACAGCGTGTCTGCCTCTGTATGTACGCTCAGTCATAGAGGTGCCGTCTATAGCTTGGCAATGTGGTATAAAAAGCATGAATACAAGTAAGCTGTTGAATATTTTGAAACTAATTTGACTTCCAGTCGAATTAGTTTCAAAATATTCAATAAGATGATTATTACATAATAAAGAATGTAATGTATTGGCACTTACATGACATCACACACTATCTCTTGGGGAGACAAAATGGTGGCGCTTACCGTTCAACATTTACGCGATATTACAAAGCAGATAATTGTGATAGGTGAGGGAATGTGACAGGAAATGAATGTTATGGAATCTATTACATAATAAAGAATGTAATGTATTGGCACTTACATAACACCACACACGATCGCTTGAGGAGACAAAATGGTGGCGGTCACTGTTCAACATTTACGCGATATTACAAAGCAGATATTTGTAATAGATAAGGGAATGTGGCAGGAAATGAATGATAGGGAATCTATTAATTATAATCCATCGGTGCAGTACAACATTTGAGATGAGATTAACAACCCTTTAAAGTAATAGTCAACACTGAAACACGATTCTCACAACTTGAAGTTGATCCAGAAAGATAGAAATATCTTTAAAATACACCCACCCTCTCACAAAGAACGTGACCTTGAGGGGTGTCATTTCGGCAGCATAGACGCCGCAAAATTCAGACTATAAGCTGCACACGGTACATATGTAGTAATTTCATTATATCTGTAAATATGGGCTTTCGCGCTTTTGTACTTGCCTATCATATTACCACCATTGTCATACCAGTGACCATTACAATTTTCTATTAAGTTTTAGGCCATCTTCTGCCAGTTTCTCTACAATCTATATGGGTAGACCATACCCAGTTTGCTACATGACTTACAAGACAATCTACGAAAATGGTTTCATTTTGAACATTGTCCATCTATTATGCAGACATACCTAATAATTTCAATAATCTGTTCTGGCATGATATCCGGTATCCCTGTATGCAACTTGAGATGAGCCACGGCCACTAAAAATAAGACCTAAAAGGTCTAGATGCCACCTTTAAATTGATCTTGGAAATTTGTGGACTCTGTGGATTACAATCTTTGCTGTGTCCTAAGTTCCGACATGCAACCTGTGGCTTAATGGGAGGTGTTGGGAACCTTGTCAGTTGGCGCCCTGAGCGACCGCCCCTCTCACCACCACCATCACCTCAATACGGCCCTGATTCGTACAGTTTTCGATTTTCGTGACAGAGATAGGTAATTCTGATAGTGACCTCCGCTAACAAGTGCCGTATTTGAGTATGCGGCATAAAAATTGTTGCGATATGCAAGAACTAAAGGATATTATCTTTGAAATTTGGTAACTATCATTCAACTTCCTATGCTTTGTATCGAGTTAACCCTTTCATGATGAATCCGGCTAAATCCGGCCTCTGCAGTAGTCTTAAGAAATAGCAATTTACAGGCCAAGAGAGGATTATTTTTGAAAATTTACCTCTGGAATCACTGGCTCAGTTACCGAGACAGTCATTGTGGTGGTAAATTTGCAAAAATACTCGTCTCTCGGGCTGTAAATGGACAATCCTAACGACCACTCTAGAATCCGTTTTTAGCAGATTGAGCATTAATGGGTTAAGTTGACACAAGATAGCTTAATGCAACAGACATGGCCGAGCCGGTCATTCCAGTGGTAAATCCTCAGAAATAGTCTTTTCTTGGCCTGACTTTCGATAATGGAATATTTAGATTTTCTTGACAAAATTCGATCTTTGTAATGATGCAAGCTGTTGCACTCGACCCACAGCAATAGTTTTCAACAATATCAATATCAAGATCAACGTGTTTGAGTTTTCCATACAACACCCTGGAACAGCTGGTGATAGAGACCACCTATTGGATTAGTCGAAGATGCTGAAGATGTTTTAAGATGTCACAGCTGCACGTGATTTATAAGCAGAAGTCAGTAACAACTGTGTTATATAATGATGAATGCAAATCCAATATGCATTAAGCTATCTTGTGTTAACTTAATCCATTGATCTGGTCAAAAAGGGACTCTACAGTGGTCGTGAGGTCTGTCCATTTGCAGGCCGTGAGAATATTATCTTTGCAAATTTTCCACTGCAATGACTGTCTCGGTAACCGGGCCAGTCATTCTCAGCCTTCAAATGAACACTGGCTAAGCGAAAACTTTAATTTTCTTTATCCCTAACCATTTGATGGACAAACCGGCCAAAAACGACCTCTGCAGTGACCATGAGAAGTATTAATTTGCAGGCCAACTGAATACTATTTTTGTAAAATTTACAAAGAAATAGTCTTCCTGTCCTGCAAATATTATAATCTTCTTGAAAAATCTTGACAATTAAAGGGTTAATTGATGTAAGTATCCCTTTGAGCGCTTTGAAGCGATGTTGACACGAGAAAGGTTCAGAGATGTACCTTTGAATAATTTGTTCATCTGACTGTAATAGATCAACCTATTAGACAGCTAGTATAAATGATACAGTTTAAAAGATCAATCTATTCATTTGTAAATTTTCATACAATAAGCTGAGCGACACCACTTAAAGGTACATATATTCACACAAAAATAAAATTGTTATAGAATTATTTACTTTTCGAAGCTTAAATTGTGTATCTAAATGTAATGAAACGAAACAAATCTTAACATATGACGATTGCATTACGCATAAATTAATAAAAGTTTTGAAATTAAATTAGAGGCACGATAATAATATATACGGATAAATATCATCATATGTTAAGATTTATTTCGTTTCGATACGTTAATGTATACGGTTTAAAGCCTCTAAAAGTATACAATTTTAACAATTTTATTTTCAAGCATTTTAGTGTGAATATGCAACTTTAATAAGGGTATCAATTTCTAGCTAGGCCCCACCCACTTTGTAAGCGTGTCTACATCTATTTCATACTTTAAAACTTGAATTCCCGGGACTAAATTTCAATGTAATTATAATTATTATGTAATTATTGTGTCATTGATGAATATACAATTTCATAAACATTTTGTTGAATTTAAAAAGAAAACGACTGCTAATTCAACCAGCTTCCTATGGCAGCCACAGATCCTAGTCAAATTAGTTTCAAAATATTTAACATAATTCTTACTAAATTGTAAATTCATCAAAGACACAATTCGTACACTTCGTGACGGACTTTTCGATTTTCGTGACCGAGATATAGTAATTTGGATTGGTACCTCGGCTAACATTTGATATATTTGATTATGTCGTGAGATAGTTGAGCAACAGATCGGATCCCTCTATTAGACGGCTATACCTAATAATCTGCTTTAAAAGCCGAATCTATTCATATTGATGATTTATGGAATTACTTGAGCGACAGCACTTAATTGTTTGAACTTTGAATGAGTCTCCAGATTTGGACAACCATGTCGTTGTCCATTAAGCCATTTTGTACCAGGTAAGCGATGCGTGGCAAATAATTTACCACCTTCTTTCCTCCCCTTCCTTTTCCTCCTCCCCTCCTCCTCCTCCTCCTCCTCCTCGTCGCCTCCACCACCGCCGCCACCGCCGCCGCCACCACACTAACGACAACCGCCGCCACTAGCACCACTAGCACCACCAACATCGGCACTAGCACCAGCACTAGCACTAGCACCAGCACTAGCACCAGCACTAGCACCAGCACTAGCACCAGCATTAGCACCGCCACCGCTACCGCCATTACTATTATTATTATTATTATTATTATTATTATTATTATTATTATTATTATTATTATTAAAGGGATCTGTCGAACCATGCCCATTCTAGCCAGCGCCAATTTCACTCCATCTGGATATCTCGTGAATCTAACAATCATGGATCCGTTTTTACCAAGATAATTGCAATATTTGTGACTCTGGTACTATCTCTAGTATTTGGTCTGATTCCTCTCAGACGTGTTGACTGGATGCAAAGAACTGAGGATCGAGAGAGACGATTAAACCTCGTTCTCAGCTTTCTAACCTGCTTTTCTGGCGGCATCTTCCTAGTCGCAGTTTTAATCCATCTCTTCCAGGAAGTTATTGAAAGTTTTAACGAGTCCCTAAAATTTCAGGGCATTGTAACCGAGTACCCGCTTGGATTTCTTGTTATTTGTTTAGTATAGACCTTTTTCTTGTATTGCTTTTGGAGAAGTTAGTGATAGCATGCAAACTTGATGTGGTGGACAGTATGATGATGCCCAAAGATGAAACACCTACACCCGATCAACCTTTTTATAAAAAAAATCCTAACTTACTGTCTATTCTGACCGATCAAAATGACAGCTGTGGCGATGCTCTGTTTAAACGTAATAACAAGGAAAATGATTACCTTTTAGTAACAAACAAATCAAATTCAAGTCGAGGCATGCCACATTCAACCCAAAAGAATTATATGGCTATTGAGGAGAGGCGAGAAATGGAGACCTCATTAACCGATAAGAAGTACTCTGTTATACTGTTACATCAATGAGATCTCCACAAAGCAGCGCTGATTAACAATCACCAACACAATTCGTTCATTTGTGCTGCTTATGGCTCTTGCATTTCACTCCATTTTTGAAGGACTCGCTATTGGACTGCAAACAACGGAAACAGAAATATATGCTTTATTTATTGCCATCGACAGTCATACATTTGTTGCGGCCTTCAGTCTGGGTTTAGAGATGGCACAGACAGTTGGGATGTCACCACGAACGCGCATTTTCTCTATGATCGCATTCGCTTTAATGACACCGATTGGAGTGGCCATTGGCATGCTAATTGTTGACACTGGTGGTGGGCAGGACCACTCACGCCAGCTAGTGTCGAGTGTGCTCCAAGCATTAGTTACAGGTACATTTCTCTATGTAAAGTTCTTCGAGAATTTACCGAAAGAGTTAAGTAAAAAGCGCACTTATGATTTTGTTCGTGTATTGATGGTGATGATTGGATTTGGATTTATGGCTGGAATTAAAGCAGTCGAACATGAACATTAACGCGGCCCAGGGACATGACCCGGGGACATGACGTTGCAAATAATTATTAAAATATTGCTGTGAACTACATACTTAACCCGTCTTGTGTCGACTTGCCGCTTATAATGATAAAACCGATCAATACTGCCTCAGCAGTTGTCTTCAGGACTGTCTATTTGCAGAACACGACTCAAGAGAAGACTATGTTTGAAGATTTACCACTGTAATGATTGGCTCGGTTACCGAGCAAGTCATTTCAGTGGTAAATTTTCAAAAAATAGTCTTCTCTTGGCCTGTAAATGGAAACTGACTAAGCAAATATTTAGATTTTCTTGACTATTAACTCTTTACTTGTCAATCCGATAAAAACACCGCTTAAAACTATTTTCTTAAAATCCAGTGGCCAATTTACAAAAACATTCTTCTCTTGGCCAGCAAACGGTCATTCACTGAGCAAGAATTTTTATCTTGTTGAAAAATCTTGACAAATTAAAGGGTCAATTGATAAAAGTAACATTTTGAGCGCTTTGAGGTGCTGCTGACACAAGATGGGTTAAATATATTCTCAAAACGAATATTGATACAATAATCGTCAATATACCTCTCTTGGCGGGAAGCGAACCCACGACTGGCAACATCCCCTAGCATCATAGCCTAAACACGTTTCCATCACATTAATGTGGTGGAAGCGTTTGTGGGCTATTATGCTAGGTGCTGCCACCAGTTGTGGGTTTGATTCCCTGGCAATGCCAAATACCGTAATGGCCCGAACACTTGAATAACTTAATATACATGATGACTATTTCATTTACACGTGTATCTACAATAAAACATGTCTACGGACTATCTCTAATCAGTACTTATGCAAGAGGCTGAGTCTGCTCTGATTTCAAGCACTCATGTGATATTTGTTTGGACAAGGTCGGGGTTTAAATGTGTGAATCGTGGAATTAGCTACTCCAACATCAGCCTAACATTTATCCCAATACAACTTACAGACGAGCAAACTCACAATGGACGGTCAAGTACAATGAATCACCATCGAGAGACGGCATTATAGGTTCGTTGGCATGCACGATTGAGCGTGATCAATATTATAAGCAATGCCGAACGGTCATCCTAGTCAACACCTGTGTCCGGTATAATATCTGTCATTGCAAAAGAAATAAATAATTACCCAATAGGTACCCAAATACACACAGACCCTCTGAAAACCGATACGTGTATTTACACACGGTGACGCCATCAATTATGTTCTATTGAAGGCTGTTAGATCACGCCATTTTCATGCATGCCAATAAGTGTAGCTGGTGTTGTCGCAATTCAGACACCATCTATGCATGCATGCACGTGCATGTGTGCACGTCTCCTAGTGTACATGACTGTGCAGGTACGTGTTCGCCATGTTATAACACAAGTTCTATTGGCGGGATGGTTAACAGCTAGACTTGGGTGCAGGTTATTATTCGGGTAGCAATCCCCTCATCTGCGGTACAAACTATGGTAATTCGACTAATCACACGGTGCGGGGTCTCTTCAAATGATAGATTTATATTACAGGCGGCCACGTGCCCGTGACTGTTGGTACACAGATATTGGACATCGTAAGTAGACGTAGCTAGGTTCTTAGCCCTTTAACCATCGAATTTGTTCCAAAAAATGTCAATATCCTCATAGAAAATGTCCATTTGCAGACCAAGAGAAGACTGTTTTTGAAAATTTACCACTGGAGTGACTGGCTCGGCTATCGAGCCATGGCGCGGCTATCGAGCCAGTCATTCCAGTGGTAAATTTTCAAAAATAGTCTTCGCTTGGTCTGCAAATAGACATTTCTCAAGGCCTGCTGATATGAGGGTTAAATGGTTAAGAAACCAGTATCACGTGTGAGACCTATTAAGTTTTGATGAAGGTGTTGGATCAAAGAAAGGGCGAAAGAATGAGTAAATGAGTGTGTGTATGTATTGTATAGTTCTCATGCACTCTAGTTTGATACGCAATAAGGCATAATTTGGTTGCGTAATAATTGAGCATGGGAGAGAGGTGACTCAGTACTTGTTGATCTGATCGAATTAATACGTTATATATTTGAGAGGAAAGCAAGGATATACTTACCTGCATTGTGAAATTCAGTCGTGGGTAGGCACACATATTTATAAATGTGCCACTCAATCTCGGGATAAAAAGCGACCTATTTTTCTCGATTCATTTATCAGAAATGAGTAAACAGAATCTAGCGGAAAGGTTATAAAAATATTCATTGTCGAGTTCATAAGACTGGGAGAATGGGGCCACCTTTTCAGCGGTTTATAGCGACGTAAACATACCCATTCATTCTGAATGGTTGAATCAATGAATAAGTTTGGCAATTTTATAGTTTGCTTAGTTGATGTTAATTTGATAGCAATGTGCGTGAAGGTTCAAGTCGCTGCTTTGAGGTTGGTTATCATGAATGATGGTTGCCATTGAGGAATGCAGCACTGCGTTCCAATACATTATTGAGCAACACTTGGCAATACCCCAATAACGCACCTTAATGGGCCGGTGATGGGTCGATACCGGGCCGGTATTGAAATTATCGGCACAGTATCGGCTCAGCATCGGCCCAGGAAGATGCATTATCTTGGTATAATGTACGAAGTTTGACTCGTTATGTGATCAAGTTATTGGAATGAAAGTTAACTCTATATTGCTGAGGTGTGTTGCGGGTTAGTAACGCCAACCAGCCGAATAAGAGCAGCTAGTATCCCTGATGACGAAGCAAGGTATTTAGCAGCATTCTGGAAGATTTTATTCGGACACATTAGTAGTTCACCTGGCCTGAATGTCCAAGTGAACTTATGCCGTAGCCATCGTCCATCCGACTCCATCGCCCGTCCGTTGCCTGTCCATTTTACTTTAAAACACTGCTACTCATTAACCGATTGACAAATGTTAACCTAATTTGGCTGGAAGGACACTATTGCGGTAGGCCTCAGAACTTACATGTAGATTTTGATTGGTCAATTTTTTGTGGTCAAAATCTGAGATTTTATGAAAAATGTAGCGGAAATTGGCAAAACGCTACTCCTTGTTAACCTCTTGACGGATTTCAACCTAATTTGGCTGGAAAGACCATATCCGTACACGCTTCAGAGCTTGTATATATAATTTTGATTGGTTAATCGCTTGTGTGAAAGTCGTAGAATTTTTGAAAGATTTACCGGAAGATGTTAAAACTCTACTCACCATTAACCGCTTGCTGGATATCAACACTAGTTGGCTCGACGGCTTCTATTGTGGTAGGCTCAGGAATATTTATTCAGAATTTTGATTGGTCTATTTTTGTGTGAAAATCTGAGATTTACGAACCATTTACTGGAAATTGTCAAGACACTTCTCAATAGCTGCTTGACAGATTTCAACACACTTGTGATAGAATGACCCTATCATTGTAGACTCCAGAACTTCTAGTCAGAATTTGCTTGGTCAAGTGTTGGGCTGAAAATCATAGATTTTATGACCAATTTATCGGAAATTGTAAAAATGCATCTCTTCCATAACCGCTTTGAGGATTTTATCCAAATTTCGGTGGAAAGATTCTATAGTGGTAGCCTCTAGAATCTATATTCTGAACTTTGTTAGGTTTATTTTCAGCGGCCATCTTGAATTTTTTTGAAAATCTTCCAGAACCATCTAAAACGCTACTTCTTAATTAATGGCCAGATTTCAACAAAACGTGGGTGGAATGATCCTATGGCGGCAAACTTCAACATATCAAATGAGAATTTTGATTGGTCAATTTCTTTGGCAACCATCTTGGAATTTTCGAAAATTATCCATCATGTCTATTTAAATGCAAATGGTTCACCGGATTATGGTCCAGATGACCTTCATATACTCTTCGGCCTCTTGATTGATATAGTTAAAATTTGGAAACTAAAGTAACTGATGATAGTCAGGCAATTATACTCTGAACATTATGTTTTGCTGGTCAAGTTTGGTAATTCCGGAAATGTAATCTCATAAGCATTACAATTCACTAAGTTGTTTCGACTGAACATTTCTGTGCTGAACTTATTTACATTTATAAAGATTTGGTCTCAAGTTCCAACTATAACCCTGTTGCTTTCGCCATCTCATTCAGCCATGGTATAGAGACGATGGTGGATGGCAATGGGAATGTACGTGGGCACGATATTCTAGCACGTGGCTTCGGTGTCATTCCACGCATGCAGCTACAACGCCTGCATTCCCATTTCTCTACATTACATTAATATGGCCAGGCTGTGGAGACAATACAGTTAGAATGACAAGAATTCATAACTCAAGAAATTCCGGAATATAATTTCAGCCTGTAAAAGGTGAAGTTCTGACTGCATTTTCTTCCCATTCTGTCGCCGCCTTCGGTGCGGGTTAGTATAGAATCACTAGTGGAGTCGTGTATTTTGGTCCAGACTTTGCCTAACGATGACTAAATTTAATGAAGTTAAAAACGTGTAACTTTTGTTTGAATCGATTGTAAGGTTGATGGAGAATACATGTTACGATAGGCTAAAATAGAATCGTCGTGCTTGCGAGGTACAAGGCGAGTTTGGAATGGTTACCTCTGCAGTTTTATTTAATTTTAATAGTTGTTTGAAGTAGGCCTATGCAGTTATAATATTTATTTTGTCTATTTTTACGAATATATTTATCAGCTTACGTGTATGTAAGACAATGTATTTCTTGTTCTTTTCATAATAAGTTCAAGAATGAGCTGGAGGAAACATTGAGTCCTTACCTGAATCAGTGTGAGTATCAGTCAGATAGGCCCAGGGCAATCGACTTTTCCAATTTTAGCCACGCCCCTCCAATCTCTAGCTAAGCGCCACCCACATGCTCGTGTTGGGATCGATCGGTCCCTGAAATCCCTGACGATCAATTTCCAGAAAACTTACTGGTAAGCTGTTGAACATTTTGAAATGAATTTGACTCGGTGCTGTTGATGCCTATGGCAGCAACAGCGGCTAGCCAAATTGGTTTCAAAATATTCAATGGCATGTTTATTAAATAGCAAAAACATACAATTCTTGCAACGTGTCGGACTATTAAGAGCATAAGACGGACTATATAGAGTCATTCATGACGTCATCATAATGACATCATCCTACACGTTACTTAGTTGATTATAACGTCTTATGGCGTCATGTGATCGATGGATAAACTTCGAAAGGTGAAGTCATATTAATATCGTCCATTTCACCATCTGTCGGACCAGGCGAGCGCAACCCAGAAACATCAAGTCTTGATCTTAGAACAGAGTGACGTCATAATCGTAAAATAGAGTTAAGATTCTTAGTAAATTGTTGTAAATTTAAAAGGACGGAAAATTAACAGTATAAGGTAGGATTCCTTAGTTCTGCTTTGTTGTAGTGGCTAGGTTATCAGCGTTCTTATCCTCCGAACCTGGTTCGTGTCTTAATGCGAAACTTTCTAGCTATCGTTGGAATCATCTCCTTTACTTCGTGGTTCCGCACTCCACTCGCGAGTATAAATTGGCACCAATGTTAAGAAGAATAAAGTAGGCATATTCCCTCTCCCACCCACCCCTTTACACAGCATTCAACACTTATACCTGTCAACAACAGCTAATTTGGCAACAACTGGCAGTGCATAGTTTAGTTTTTACATTTACTTTCGCAAGCCCATTTCTAGCTAAGTTCTACCTATGCTTTGCACTGGTTGGGATAGATTTATATACTTTAATGTAACTATGCAGGTGAACTGTTAACTATTTTGAAATTAATTTGACTGGGTGCCATTGCTGCCTAGCGCTCAATCAAATTTGTTTCAAAATATTTAATGTAATGTTTAATGAATAGTAAAGACATACAATTCGTACACGTGATGGACTATTCAATGTTCACGATGGACCTAGATACTTCATTCATTACGCATTTTGATTGTGACGTCAGCCTACGTATCTTCGGATCTAATTGATGTCACGTCATATACTTGATTGGCAGATCCAATCTATCAATTATTGGCTTACTCCATGACTAGATTCACATCTTCTACTAGCAGTTGAGAATTGAACACGTGTTGGACAATCCCCATGCCTCCATAGGATCACTACCCTTAGGTTATATAAAGAACAGAATGGAACCTTCACATTAGGCCCTCTGTTCTACAGTGAAGACATATAGGGCAGGTCATTATTTCAACGATATCTATCAGTACTAATAATCTAGAAGTTAATAGTTTGATTGGCATCTATCGAGTCCCTAATTCTAGGTCCCATTCACACCATGTCTATGCCGGTTTATATTTCAGTCAGTTATTGGTAACTTCCCCAGTTTTTACACTGGCACCCATTTATACAACTGGCGGGAGAGAAGCAATGAGGGATGAAAGCTATTGCCTATGTTTCTACAGATTACACCACAGCTACCCAATCGCCTAACAGTTGACAAGGATTTGAAACCCACCCGCCTGATTACGAGTCGATCGCGCTAACATCACGGTCAACTTATTAATAATCTTTGACGGTTACTATATTTACGCAGACAACACATATATGCACGATCATTTCCGATATCTACGGCAGGTATGTTGTAAAATATAATCGGTGGGCCGGAGGGGGTCCACCCTTCACTCACATACTCACATTGATGGATGCATCCACTTTTAGCTATGGCCCACACCCTATTTTCAGCTCCGCTCTACCCAAGCTTTGCTTGTGTCGGGAGCGATCGAACTCTGAATTCCCAGATTCACAATATCATGGTAACTATGTATAGCTACAATACTGGTAAGTTGTTGAATATTTTGAAACTAATTGGACTGGGGGCTGTTGCAGCAACAACACACAGTCAAATTACTTTCAAAATATTCAAAAGAAAGGCTATTAAATTGTAAAGACATACAATTCGTGCACTTGACGGACTATTACGGGTTCATGACGGAATTACGCATGCCATTCATTAGGCCTGCGTATTTTTATTGTGACGTCATCCTACATGCGAAGTAATTGATTATGCCGTCATATACTTGAGTACCAGATATAACTCATTCATTGATGACATTATAATTTTCGTTGTACGCTTTAAGATTCTCTATGTTAGCTTACAATAAACAGGGATTATGTTTTCGATGGGTTAAAGTTAAGCTAAGCCGATTGTATTAACCCTTTAACACTCATATCAGCCAAAAAACGGCCGGCAGTGGTATTGGGAAATGTGCATTTTCAGACCAAGAGAAGACTATTTTGGAAATTGTACTACTGGAATGACTGGCTCGGTTATTCCTGTGGGAAATTTTCAATAATAGTCTTCTCTTGGTCTGCAACTTGACATTTTCTATGAGAAAATTGAAATTGACCTGAACAAATTTGAGGCTTAAACGGCTAAGGGGTGTGGAAAACAACAATGTACAACTTTCAGCACAATCAGAGTAGACAAGCAAATAACTACTCAATGTTACTTCCATGGTCCTCCACCGCCTCTTATAGCTCATATGCAAACCAGATTAATAATAGAAGTTTTCCCGTTTTAGCTATGCCTCGCCCATCGCTAGCTAATCTCCACCCATACATCGCCCGTGTTGGGATCGATCGATCCATGACTGTCAATTTCCAGAAACTCGCCAGGTACGCTGTTGAATATTATGGCAGCATCAGCTCCCAGCCAAATTATTTTTAAAATATTCAACAGAATATTTATTAAATAGTAAATACATACAATTTGTACAACAACACTTAGTCCGTCATCAATTAAGGGTTCGTGACTAACTTTTATTCATGCCACAATTGATTATGGTGCCATCCTACACGGAGCGAAGTTGATTATGACGTCATATGGTTGATGGATACATTGGAAAGGTCCATTGATGAATCCGATCTGTCGATCAAGTATAGGACGTCATAATCAATTACGTCACATGTAGGCTGACGTCAGAAATATGATGATGGAATAGTCCGCCAAGTGTAGGAATTGAATGTCTTTGATGTATTTACGATTTAATAAACATTCTGTTGAAAATTTTGATTGGGTGTGGTTACCTGTATAGGCTAGTTACCTTGATATTGGGATTCTGGGAACTCAGGGCTCGATCGATCCCAACACGGGAAAAGCGTGAGTGGAGCATGGCTATAAATGGGTATCTAAAATTGGATTCATCCATTAGAACACCAAAGGTCATAATATGGCAACTGTGCACTGTTGTGACTTACAACCCTGAGAAAACAGCTTACCGGGCACGGTATCGGCCCAGCATCGGCCCAGTAAGCTGCGTTATCAGGGACTGTTATAAGTAAGTCATATTTTGGTGTTAACATCGTGAATGTTAGAGGCCATTCTAAGAAAATCATTAATTTATGGTTCATTGTATAGTGTTCATTTATTTCACGAACTGTTGGTGATTAGTCGTGTGTGTGCGCGTGCATGGTGGCTGTCGGGTTAATTCGTACATAATTATAATATTCAGCATATTATTTCACCCTCCTGGGGTTGCGAGGTGCACACGAGAGCTATTAGCTTAACAAAGAGGCACGATTACTCTCAAAATATTCAAGTGCAATTAAATTGAACATTTATCAAAGACATACAATTCGTACACGTGATAATACGTCATCATGATTCTGACGTCAGCGTACATGTAACATAACATATTATGACGTAATATATTTGACTGACAGATCGGATCACTCCATTTTGTAATTACACAACTACTTCTTTGAGATCCTCTATATTACATAAGCGTAAATTATGACATACTTTTTGTCCGCCGTGCAGAGACTACAAATAAATGTACAGTTTATGGGTAATGAACTAGCCCGAAAAAGAAAACCATATCACATTACCTATCGGCGGGACGGGTTTATGTAAATATATATATAGATTAAACGGCTGGCTAGACCTCTGCCTTTTGGGTCTGAATGAGATTGGTTAGTTAAGACTGATTGTCTATGGACCACCGGTCAAATCGATACACCAGTCTATAATCATAATGGACCTTTTCAGTTTTAGATATGCCCAGCCCATCTATATCTAAGCTCCACCCACACTTCAGTCGTGTTGGGATCGATCGATCTCTGAACTCCCCGACTATCAATTTCCAGAAAGCTATACAGGTTAGCTGTTGAATATGTTGAAACTAATTCGACTAGGCGCTGTTGCTGATGGCAGCAACATCGCCCAATCAATTTAGTTTCAAACTATTCAATAGCATGTTTATTAAATAGCAAAGACATACAATTCGTTATGGTTTCAAAGGTTCAAACTGATTCGAACATGCATAAATATGTGGGCGGAGCTTAGCTATGAATGGGCGGGGGATAGGGATACATTAATCCCTCTATTGTTTTAGATGACTAGTCGAGCACGCCAGTAATGATAGCCTTTGCATAGCGATATCTAAGGTCCTCTTTCAAGTCATGCGTCACATGATCATGGTTTCGGGAAGTTAAATATGAGTACTTCTGCGTAAATTAACCCACTCATTTCTGGTAAATGAATCAACAGCTTTGTTGTCCCGTGATGTATGTTTGCAGTCACGATGAATTTGATCACGCCACATTAGGCTAGTTAAAAGGACATATGAGTGTGGACAAGAATTATCCTCTGAGACGATTTCGTTCAGGAAGTTAATGGTCGTAAATTGTATCGGGTCTCTTATGAATGGTGAGTATCGAGGAACTACTACTACTACTACTACTACTACTACTACTACTACTACTACTACTACTACTACTACTACTACTACTACTACTACTACTACTACTACTACTACTACTACTACTACTACTACCACCACCACCACCACCACCACCACCACCACCACCACTACTACTACTACTACTACTACTACTACTACTACTACTACTACTACTACTACTACTACTACTACTACTGTAGTCTGAGTCTGCTCTGACTCAATCCGCCACTGTGACCGATATTTGGACAGACTGACGGGCCGGACGTCATCACTGTTTTTGCAATGGCTGTTCGCTTGAAATTTGATAAAATTCGTCAACAATGGGCTAAAACGTTGAATAACGTGAGATATAGGACATATTTAACAGGATTTAAGGTGCGAACGAATGGATATGTGAATTATACGAAGCAATAACCGGGGGTTATGTCGAATATTGTAGTTAAGGTCGATTAAGAGGCACGCTACCAAGCGGTGGCGGAGTTCTCCAACTTTTAGGGCCGAAACCCACCAAACGCGGTGCGGCGCGCCGCGGTGGAATAAAAACATGTACAAAGTCATGAAGACGTTTCCACCGAACGCGGAACGACAATGCGTTGAAGCATGGCGAAGATATTGCACGAAAACCCGCCAATGCCTTCCTTTCTGTCTGTCGCTTCGCACGATTCTACCGCCTTGACATAACATGCCGTGGTGGTGAGCACCATTTCTCATATATGGGTTCCACTAAAAGGAATAACGAATAACAAATAACGAATAACGAATAAAGAATAACGAATAACCAATAACCAATAAAGAATAACGAATAACGAATAACACAGTATAACTCGGAATAACAGACATATTATATGGAATAACATATTATGACAGCCATTTTATATGGAATAACACAGAATAACAACCATAGTAAATGGAATAACATGGACTAACAACCATTTTATAAGGAATAACACAGAATAACAGCCATTTTATATGGAATAACACGGAATAACGGCCATATTAAATGGAATAACATGGAATAACAGCCATTTTATATGGAATAACACTGAATAACAGGCATTGTAAATGGAAAAACACGGAATAACAGCCATTTTATATGGAATAACACGGAATAACGGCCATATTAAATGGAATAACATGGAATAACAGCCATTTTGTAAGGAATAACATGGAATAACAGGCATTTTATATGGAATAACACGGAATAACAGCCATATTAAATGGAATAACATGGAATAACAGCCATTGTATATGGAATAACTCGGAATAACGGCCATAGTAAAGGAAATAACAGCCGTTTTATAAGGAATAACACGGAATAACAGCCATTTTAAACGGAATAACATTGAATAACGGCCATATTAAATGAAATAACGAATGACGAATAACGAACAAAGAATAAAGAATAAGGAATAGGGAATAACGAATAAAGAATAACGAATAACGAATAAAGAATAACGAATAAAGAATAACGAATAAAGAATAATGAATAACAAATAAAGGATAACGAATAACAAATAACGAATAACGAATAAAGAATAACGAATAAAGAATAACGAATAAAGAATAATGAATAATGAATAAAGAATAACGAATAACGAATAATGAATAACGAATAACTAATATTATATGGAATAACATATTATGACAGCCATTTTATATGGAATAACATGGAATACCAACGATAGTAAATGGAATAACATGGAATAACAACCATTTTATAAGGAATAACACGGAATAACAGCCATTTTATATGGAATAACACGGAATAACGGGCATATTAAATGGAATAACATGGAATAACAGCCATTTTATATGGAATAACACTGAAGAACAGGCATAGTAAATGGAATAACATGGAATAACAGCCATTTTATATGGAATAACACTGAATAACAGGCATAGTAAATGGAAAAACACGGAATAACGGCCATAGTAAAGGGAATAACAGCCATTTTATAAGGAATAACATGGAATAACAGCCATTTTATAGGGAATAACATGGAATAAGTCATTTTATATGGAATAACTCGGAATAACGGCCATAGTAAAGGGAATAACGGCCGTTTTATAAGGAATAACGTGGAATAACAGCCATTTTATAAGGAATAACATGGAATAGCAGCCATTTTAAACGGAATAACATTGAATAACGGCCATATTAAATGGAATAACGAATAACGAATAACGAATAAAGAATAACGAATAAGGAATAACGAATAACGAATAAGGAATAAAGAATAACGAATAACGAATAACGAATAACGAATAAAGAATAACGAATAAAGAATAACGATTAACGAATAAAGAATAACGAATAACGAATAAAGAATAACGAATAATGAATAAACAATAATGAATAACGAATAAAGAATAATGAATAATGAATAACACAGAATAACAGTCATTTTACATGGAATAACTCGGACATATTATATGGAATAACATATTATGACAGCCATTTTATATGGAATAACACGGAATAACAACCATAGTAAATGGAATAACATGGAATAACAACCATTTTATAAGAAATAACACGGAATAACAGTCATTTTATATGGAATAACATGGAATAACAGGCATAGTAAATGAAAAAACATGGAATAACGACCATAGTAAAGGGAATAACAGCCATTTTATAAGGAATAACATGGAATAACACCCAGTTTATAAGGAATAACATGGAATAACAGTCATTTTATATGGAATAACACGGAATACCGGCCATATTAAATGGAATAACATGGAATAACAGCCATTTTATATGGAATAACACTGAATAACAGGCATAGTAAATGGAAAAACACGGAATAACAGCCAATTTATATGGAATAACACGGAATAACGGCCATATTAAATGGAATAGCATGTAATAAAAGCCATTTATATGGAATAACATGGAATAATAGCCATGTCTAAGGTTTGGCTACGGCCTAAGAAAGGCTGGCCAAGGCTTAGCTAAGGCCTAATTAAGGCCTACGTAAGGTTGAGCAAAGTCTGGCTAAGATTTTGTTAAGGCTTAGCAAAACCTGACTAAGTCCTAGTTAAGGCTTAACAACGCCTGGCTAATTCCAAGGTAGTGCCTCGGTAAATCTGAGCAAAGCCTTCTAAGTCCTGGCTAAGGCATGTCTAAGGACTGGCTAAGGCCTATGTAAGGTTTAGCAAACGCTTGCTAAGGCCTATGTAAGGGTGAGCAAAGTCTGGATAAGGCCTTGTTAAGGCTTAACAAAACCTGACTAATTCCTAGGTAACGCTTAACAACGCTAATGCCAAGGTAATGCCTAGTTAATCTTAGCTACGCCTTCTATGTCCTGGCTAAGGACTGTCCAAGGCCTATGAAAGGTCTTGCAAAACCTGGCAAACTGCCTAGTTAGGGCGTAGAAAGCCCTGACGAAAGCCTAGTTAAAGATTGGTAAAGTCTGGCTAAGGCCCGGGCATGGCCTAGGTTAATTTCCCCCGCCCGACTTGTAGCCTTCACATATGGCATAAAATTCATAACGACATTAAAAGCCTTTAAAAGAAAGATTATTCATTTGAATATGACCATGAATAGTTACGTAGTCATGCTGTAATGGCTTCGAATAAAAACCGACTGCGAGAAATAAATCATTATATGTTATACCGATGAACGAACGAACTAAGGAACAAAGTGAATGAAGGAATACATCAATTTAATGAAGGACACGCTGTTATACAAGGTATGCTTGGCTAGGCTTTAGTTATGCCTTGGGTAGGACTTATCTACGCCTTGGGTAGTCTTCGCTGGGCTATATGTAGGACTCCAATAGGCTTGGCTAGGACTTATCTACGGCTTGTGTACGGCTTAGCTAAACCTTGGATAGGCCTTGGCTAAGGATTTGTTAGGCATTAGATAGGCTTTCGCTACCATTTATGGACATTGGGTAGGCTTGGATAGATGCTTAGCTAGGCCTTGGTTAGGCCTTAGATAGGAATTAGCTAGGCCCGGGTTATATTCTCTAGGCCATACATAGGCATTGTGCGGGGTTTGGCTAGGCCTTAGAAAATCCTCGCTTAAGCCTTAGATAGGCATTGGGCAGTCTCTTCTGGTACCTAGCTAGGCCTTGCGTAGGCCTCGCTAGGTCATAGTTAGGTTAAGGCTAGGCTTCACTAGACCATATCTAGACTTTGTAGTCTTGACTATGTCTTGGTAATGCCTTTGGTAGGTCTTAGGTAGGTCTTGGTAGGCTTCGATTTGTCGTAGCTAGACCTTGGCTACGCATTAGCTATGCCTTGGATATGCTTTGCTAGGCTACCTGTATGACTTGTGTAGGCTTGGTTAGTCATTGGTTATGGCTTGTGTAGGTCTTAACTAGGCTTTGAGAACACCTTGCCTAGACATTAGCTTGTCCTTGGCTCGATCTTAACTAGGCGTTGGTTTTGCCTTATCTAGGCATTAGCTAGGCCGTATATAGGTTATCTAGTCCTTAAGAAGGTCCTGTGTAGGCTTGGCTAGGCCCTAGGTAGACCTTTGGTAGGCGTCGCCATGTTTCAGCTAGGACTTAAGGTAGGCCTTTCGTAGGCTTTAGGTCGCCATTGGATAGGCATTGGGTAAGCCTTAGCTAGGACTTTGGTAGTATCCCCGGGCTTCAGATAGTCATTGCCTAGACCTTAGCTAGGTCATGGCTAGTCTCCTCTAGGCCAAGGGTAGGAATTGTGTAAGCTAGACCCTGTCTTAGCTAGGCCCTGGGTAGGCATTAGCGACGCATTGGAAAGGCTTGGGTAGGCTGCATATATGACTTATGTAGTATTGGTTAGTCCTTAGTGCTTGTGCATGTGTTAGCTAGACCGTAATCGACCTTGCCTTGAGAGCAGCTAGTCCTTGGGTAGATTTCCAGGCCTTTCCTATGACATGGGTAGGCAAGGATAGTCATTTGCTAGGCATTAGCTAGGCATTGGGTAGGCCATAGTTGTGGCGTGTGTAGATCTTGGCTAGGCCATAGATTGGTCTTGCCTAGGCATTAACTCGGTCTTGGGTATGTCCTCACTGCCTTTCATAGGCCTTGGGTAGGCTTGGCTAGACCGTAGTTAGGCCTTCGGTAGACCTTAGTTAGGCATTAGCTTGGTTAGGTTCGCTAGCCCTTACGTAGGTCCCGTGTAGGTCTTGTCTAGGTATTAGATATACATTGGGCGGACTTGGTTAGGCCTTTTGGAGGCCTTTATAGTCCTTGGTTAGGTTTCCCTAGTATTTAACTATGTCTGAGGTAAGCCGTAGATAGACATTGGTAGTCTCTTCTGGTCATTGGCTAGGCTGGCTTCGCTAGGCTTTGGCTAGACTCTAAGTGGGGCTAAGGTATGCCTTAGGTAGACCTTTGCTAGACCTTGTGTAGTCTCCCATTGGTCTTAGCCAGGCCTTGAGTAGGATTTGCAAGACCATATGTATGCCTTAGCTAGGCTTGGCTACGTCTTAGCTAGGGCTTGTGTGGGTCTTAGATAGGTAATATGTAGGCATTGTGTAGGCTTGGCTATGCCTTAGACAGACATTGGCTAGGCCTTTCTAGCTATGTCTTGTGTAGGTTTCCTTATGCCTTAAATAAGTCCTCGATGGGTAATACGTAGACGTTAGCTAGACCGTAGCAAGGTATTAGCAAGGCTTTGGCTAGACGTTAGCTACGGCTTGTGTAGGCCTTAGCTAGGCCATAGTTTGGCCTTGCCTAGGCATCAGCTAGGCCTTGGGTAGGTTCTCTATGTCTTTCATAGGTCTTGGGTAGGCTTGGCTAGAGCTTAGCTAGCAATTTGTTAGGCTTTAGCTAGGCATTAGTTTGGCCGTGGCTAGGTTCTCTAGTCCATACTTAGGCCTCGGGTTGGCCTTGCCTAGGCATTAGATATGCCTTGGATAGATTCTCTAGCCATTTCCTAGCCTTGGTTATGCATCGTGTAAGCCTTTGCTAGGCGCTGGAAATTCTCTTCTGTGCCTTAGCTTTTCCTTGGGCACGTCTTAGCTATGCATTTGGTATGCTTGGATATGCCTGGATATGCCTTTGGTAGGCCTTAGCTAGTCATTGGGTAGGCTTCCCTACTCGTTAACTGTGCCTCGGGTAAGCCTTAGCTGGCCATTGGGTAGTCTCTTCTGGTCCTTACCTAGGCATTGGGTATGGCTTAGCTAGAACTTGTGTAGGCTTCGCTAGGCATTGCCGACTATGCACTGCTTAGTCGCTGCTTGGCCTTAAGTATAACTCCGGTAAGTCTTAACAAAGCACTTGTAGTCTCTCATGGTCCTTAGCTAGGCCTTGTTTAGGACTTAGCTAGGCCCTGTGTAGGCATTGCTAGGACTTATCTAGGCCTTGACTAAGCGTCACTAGGCGCCAGCTAGACATTGGTAGGATTGGCTCTGCCTTATCTATGCCTTGAGTAGGTCTTAGCTAGGCCTTATGTAGGATTCGCTAGGTTATAGATAGGACTTGGGTGGCTTGGCTAGGCCTTATCTACAGCTTGCGCCGGTATCAGCTATGCCATAACGAGGCCTTGCCTTGGCATTAGCTATGCCTTACGTAAATTCTGGTAGCCTTTCCCAGGACTTGAATAGACTTGGCTAGACATTAGATAGCCATGCATTAGGTAGGCCTTAGCTAGGCAGTATCCATGTGTTGTGTAGTTTGTCCAGGTCTTGGCTAGGTATTTGGTCTTATTAGGCTTTAGGTGGGATTTTAGCTACGCCTTGGGTAGGCTTGACTATGCCTTAGCTAGGCCTTGGGTGGCTCTTTGGTAGGCTTCGCTAGGCTTTAGCCAGGCCTTAGGTAGGCGTTAAGTAGGCAGCTATGCTTTGGTAAGCCTTTGCTAGCATTAGCCATGCCTTCTGTAGGCTCTCCTGGGTTTTGGGTAGATCTTAACATTACCTTAGCTATGCCTTGGGTAGCCAAGCCTAGCAATTCCTAGCCATGGCTTATGGAAGCCACCCAAGGACTAGGTAAGGTCTAACAAAGGCCTAGCCATGCCTACCCAAGTCATACTTATGGCCTAAAGAAGCAAACACAAACCCTAGTTATGGCATAGTCAAGCGCTACTATGATCTAGCTAAGGCCGAGAGAACATGCCACATGCCTAGCTATTACCTATCTAAGACTATCACAGGCCCTAGGTAAGGCGTAGCTAAAACATATTGAAGACGAACAAAGGCCTACCTAAAGCCTACCCAAGGCATGACCACGCCTACCAAAGCCTAGATATGACCTGGTGAAGCCTAGACATTGCCTAGCCAAGGCCTAGCGAAGCCTACACAACGCCTAGCTAATTCTACCAAGGCCTAGCTAAGGACCAAAATAGACTATCCAATGGCTATCTAAGGCTTACCCGAGGCATAGCTAAGGCCTAAGAAAGGCATCCAAAAGGCCTAGCCAAGCCTACGCAATTGATAGATAAGCTCGATCCAAGGCAAAGCTAAGGCCAGGAAGAGACTACTTAGCGGCTAGCAAAGGCGTAGACAGTGTATAACCAAGGCCTAGAAAACCTACCAATGCCTAAGTAATGTCGAGCTAAGTCCTACCCATGACCTTGGAAATCGCTAGAGAACATACCCAAGCCCTATCTAATGCCTAGATAATGCCTACTAGAAGCCTACATAAGGACTAGAGAACCTGTCCAATGCCAAGCTAATGCCTATCTAGGGCTTAACCAAAGGACTGGATAAGGTCTAGCCAAGGTTACCCAATGCCTTGCCAATACCTACACACGCTGCAGCTAAGGCCTATCAAGGCCTAGCTAAGGCGTAGTAGAGCATAGCTATGACCTATGTAAGGCATACAGAACATGCCAAAGCCTGGTTCCTGCATAGCTAAGGTCTAATCAAGCATAGCTAAGGTCTTGCCAAGCCTACCCATGGCCTATAGAGGACATTGAGAAACTACCCAAGGTCTAGCTAATACCTATGTAGGGCCAATATATGGCATATTCAAGACCTACACAAGCCGCAGCAAAGGCCTACTTAATGTCTAGCTAAGGCCTACTCTGCATAGCCAATGCCTAGCTAAGTCCTATCTAAAGCATAGCTAATGCACAGCCAATCCTACTCAGGTCATACACCTGGCCTAGAGAAGCATACCCAAGGTCTACCTAAGGCGTAGTCAAGCGTAGCTAGTACCTATGTAATGCCTAGAGAACATGTTAAAGGCCTAGATAATGCCTAGCTAAGAACAAACCAAGGCCTAGCCAAGGGCTAGCCGACCCTACCCAATGCCTAGGATAGGCATTGAGAACTTACCGAAGGCCTAGCTAATGCCTACGCAAGGCCAATCTATGGCCTAGGCAAGACCAACATAAGCGGAAGCTAAGGCCTAGCCAAGGGCAGCCAATGCCTAGCCTGCATAACCAAGGCATAGCTAAGACCTATCCAAGGCATAGACAATGCGTAGCTAAGCCTAGCAATTCCTAGCTAATGCTTAGGGTGATACATACGGATGATACTAAAACCTGGATCCAGATCTGTTATTCCGTGTTATTCCATATAAAATGGCTGTCATAATATGTTATTCCATATAATATGTCTGTTGTTCCGAGTTATTCCATGTAAAATGGCTGTTATTCCATGCTATTCCTTATAAAATGGCTCTTATTCCCTTTACTATGGCCGGTATTCCGAGTTATTCCATATAAAATGGCCGTTATTCCATGTTATTCCATTTACTATGGCTGTTATTCCTTGTTATTCCATATAAAATGTCTGTTATTCCCTTTACTGTGGCCGTTATTCCGAGTTCTTTCGTATAAAATAGCTGTTATTCCGTGTTATTCCATTTTAAATGGCTGTTATTCCATATTATTCCATTTACTATAACTGTTATTCAGTGTTATTCCATATAAAATGACTGTTATTCCATATTATTCCATTTAATATGGCCGTTATTCCGTGTTATTCCATATAAACTGGCTGTTATTCTGTGTTATTCCTTATAAAATGGCTGTTATTCCATGTTATTCCATTTACTATGGCTGTTATTCCGTGTTATTCCATATAAAATGGATGTCATAATATGTTATTTCGTATAATATGTCTGTTATTCCGAGTTATTCCATGTAAAATGGCTGTTATTCTGTGTTATTCGTTATTCGTGATTGATTATTCGTGATTCGTTATTCATTAATCTTTATTCATTATTCTTTATTCATTATTCGTTATTCTTTATTCGTGATTCGTTATTCGTTATTCTTTATTCGTTATTACTTATTCTTTATTCGTTATTCGTTATTCATTATTCGTTATTCCATTTAATATTGCTGTTATTCCGAGTTATTCCATGTAAAATGGCTGTTATTCTGTGTTATTCGTTATTCGTGATTGATTATTCGTTATTCGTTAGTCTTTATTCATTATTCTTTATTCTTTATTCGTTATTCATTATTCGTTATTCCATTTAATATGGCCGTTGTTCCATGTTATTCCATTTAAAATGGCTGTTATTCCGTGTTATTCCATATAAAATGGCTGTTATTCTGTGTTATTCCATTTAATATGGCTGTTATTCCATGTTATTCCATTTAATATGGCCGTTATTCCGTGTTATTCCATATAAAATGGCTGTTATTCCATGTTATTCCATTTACTATGCCTGTTATTCAGTGTTATTCCATATAAAATCGCTGTTATTCCATGTTATTCCATTTAATATGGCCGTTATTCCGTGTTATTCCATATAAAATGGCTGTTATTCCGTGTTATTCCATATAAAATGGCTGTTATTCCATGTTATTCCATTTACTATGCCTGTTATTCAGTGTTATTCCATATAAAATCGCTGTTATTCCATGTTATTCCATTTAATATGGCCGTTATTCCGTGTTATTCCATATAAAATGGCTGTTATTCCGTGTTATTCCTTATAAAATGGTTGTTATTCCATGTTATTCCATTTGCTATGGTTGTTATTCCATGTTATTCCATATAAAATGGCTGTCATAATATGTTATTCCATATAATATGTCTGTTATTCCGAGTTATTCCATGAAAAATGGCTGTTATTCGTTATTCTTTATTCGTTATTCGTTATTCGTTATTCTTTATTCGTTATTCGTTATTCTTTATTCGTTATTCTTTATTCGTTATTCGTTATTCTTTATTCGTTATTCTTTATTCGTTATTCCTTATTCCTTATTCGTTATTCTTTATTCGTTATTCCTTATTCCTTATTCGTTATTCTTTATTAATTAATCGTTATTCGTCATTCCTTATTCGTTATTCCATTTAATATGGCCGTTATTCCATGTTATTCCGTTTAAAATGGCTGTTATTCCATGTTATTCCTTATAAAATTGCTGTTATTCCATGTTATTCCTTTTAAAATGGCTGTTATTCCCTTTACTATGGCCGTTATTCCGATATATACACCATTCCGTGTTATTCCATATAAAATGGCTGTTATTCCGTGTTATTCCTTATAAAATGGCTGTTATTCCATGTTATTCCATTTAATATGGCCGTTATTCCGTGTTATTCCATATAAAATGGCTGTTATTCCGTGTTATTCCTTATGAAATGGTTGTTCTTCCATGTTATTCCGTTTACTATGGTTGTTATTCCGTGCTATTCCATATAATATGTCTGTTATTCCGAGTTATTCCATGTAAAATGGCTGTTATTCTGTGTTATTCGTTATTCGTTATTCTTTATTCGTTATTCTTATTTCCTTATTCCTTATTCTTTATTCGTTATTCGTTATTCTTTATTCGTAATTCGTTATTCGTTATTCCTTTTAGTGGAACCCTCATATATGCTGTCAGTCTGCGCTTTATGTACTTTATGCACACAGAATGACATAGTCAGGTGATGCACACTATACATAATAGCAAAAAACAGCGAATAAATACTACTTATGAGAATACTGGAACCACGATATTTAAATAAGACAGGTAATGAACATGACATAAAGTTTTTACCGGTTGCTTGAGCAAAAAGTCAGTATTTCTTCAGTTTATTTCAATATAAATTTCAATAGCGTGCACGCGTGTTGATGTGCGGAGAGGTAATACATATGCCATTTTTCACAGCGACATTACGTGACGTCAGTTGTCTACTATGACGTAATAGCTCTGGTGTTTTATGACGTCAATGAAAATGGACCGTTCCATTTTCAGCTATGTCCCGCCCATCTTTAGGTAAGCTCCACCTACACTTCGCTATAGTTGGGATCGATCGGTTCCCAACCGCCCTGACTATCAATTTCCAGAAAACTATACAGGTAAGATATTTAATGTTTTGGAACTAATTTGGTCAAATTACTTTCAAAATATTCAACAGCATGTTTATTAAACAGTAGAGACACAATTCGTACAACGTGTCTGTCTATTAAGAGTTAAAGACGGACCAAATAGAACCATTTATGACGTCATGATTATGACGCCATCCTACAAACAGCTTAGCTGATTATGACGTCAGAATAATAGATGGATACTCTGGAAAGGTGAATTGTCTACCGAGGATCTATAACTGGAGGAATCCGATCTGTAACTCAAGTATAAGACATCATAATCAATTACGTCACACTTAGGCTGACGTCACCATCAAAATGTGCAATGTAAATGATCTTAAGGCCGGTTCTTAATATCAGATTAATCGGATCAGAGTTGTCTAATTCTATAAAATCTGACCATGTAAGTATACAATCTGAAGTCGAATCTTATGATTCTACAGATTTGTCGAATTCGATAAAACGTGAAAGCGTAAATCGAATATTTGAAGTCTGTTATCAAGAGAACCCAATCCCCGAACCCAACCACTGGAATAACTACTTCGATAACCGAGCCTGTCATTCCAGCGGTAGATTGTCAGAAACAGCACCACACCCTTTCCGAAAAGGCCAATCAATGAGCAAATATTTAGCTTTTCTTGACCACATTTTTCATGACTAATGAGATCAACTAAATTATTTTCTTGAGAAATGGGTAAAAATAGAATAAATTCATAGACAATTATTGAAAGTTCATATTTACTACGAGAAATGCAGATGCAGAGGAGCGGTGGGGTGGGGACAAATCTAACTGACTTTGCTCAATACTACACCCATCCCTGTGTGCGTGCTTGCGAAATCCTATCTATAGTCAGGAAGCTGACTCTTGTTGATCATGAAGCCATATATGTGAGTGAGAGATCGGATCCCTGCATTGACCAGCAACAAGAGCTAGAAGTGTCCATGAACATCTGCTCGTCATTTCATATATACTGTTTATAATTCCTTGGTTTTACCAAAACAATTCGTCTATTCTCTTGTTCCCGCCACTTTTATTGGAATATTGAGATTCAGGGAATTCAGGTCTCGATCGATCTCAACACAAGCAGGGCGTAGGTATAGCTTAGCTAGAAATGGGCGGGGCATGGCTAGAAAAGGATCACTCTATTGTCGTTGATGGATTTAATATTTAATAAGTATTATGTTTAATATTTTGAAACTAATTTCTCTCGGCGCTCTTGTTGTCATAACAATAGCACCCAGTCAAATTGGTGCCAAAATATCCGACAGCTTGCCTAAATAATTACATTAAAAATGTGATTTTGGGAAGTCAGAGTTCAAAATATATAAGTCGACCACAACACGCCTAAAACGTGGGGTGTGGGCGGAGCGTAGCTATATATGGGTGGGATATAGCTAGAAATGGATTCCTCTATTGCCAGACCGGATACCTGGTCAATACTGACGTCATCATCGTCATCCACATCATCATCATGATCATCATCATCATCATCACCAGCACCAGCAGCAGCAGCAGCAGTAGCGTCGCCGCCGCCGCCGCCACCGCCGCCACTATCATCGTCTTCATCATCATTAGCGTCTATCTGTATGAGTTACCTCAAGCATAGGCCTATTACCAGCCGCTGTTCCACATCTATTGGTTCTATGTACATATTCTTACAATCTGTGGAGCCACCAGACCTAAAAGCCGTTATTTTAAGCATTCGGAAATATTGATGAAATTGAGCATCATCTAAGTAGAGCTCTAATATTAAACGATGAAATTCGACACGCGCTCTCCGTCTCTGGACGATGCGATGTGCCTACGATGATGGAGAAGCAATAGTAGCAAAACTTTTTCAGTTGGCATTTTATGATATTTTCCTAACTTTTTAACTTAGTAATTTAGTGACTTTAAATAGTAAATCAAGAGAAGCGCCTTCTAAACGGAGTTATTATGAAATAACGTTCATCGTTAAATTTCTCCGCGTGCAAAAAGCCAGCTTGGTGGAAACAGACATCGCGGTGGAACGCGGTGAAACGCGGTGAAACGCGTTGCGCTGCCACCTCGTCGCGCCGCGCCGCGCCGCGTTTGGTGGGTTTCAGCCCTTAAGCATACAAATTGCTCCGACTCTCTCCCCCGTCAGTCTGTCCACATATCTGTCACAGGGGCGGGTTGAGTCAGAGCAGACTCGGACTACTACTACTGCCACCGGCATGACGACGACATAGGCGACGACGGCATCACCAACAGCAGCACCACCACCATCAATACCACCATCACTACCACCACCACCACCCCCAACACCACCACGGCGACCACCACCACCACCACCACCACCACCACGGCGACCACCACCACGACCACCACCACGGCGACCACCACCACGACCACCACCACGGCGACCACCACCACGACCACCACCACCACCACCACCACCACCACCACCACCACCACCAACACCAACACCAACACCACCAAGACCACCACCACCACCACCTCCTCCTCCTCCTCCACCACCACCATCAGCACCAGCACCACCAACACCACCAACACCATCACCACCGCCAGCACGACCATCACCACTACCAATAGCACTACCACTACTACTACTTGTACTACTACTACTACTACTGCTGCTACCACCACCACCACCACCACCACCACTACTACCACCACCACCATCACTACCACCACCATTACCACTACTACTACTACTACTACCACTACTACTACTACTACTACTACTACTACTACTACTACTACTACTACTACTACTACTACTACTACTACTACTACTACTACTACTACTACTACTTCTACTAGCACAATCGCCGCCGCGGATGCTGCTGTTACTTTATTATTATTCTTAGGGGGCCCAAGCTGGTGCTTGGCACCCTATTATTGTTTTGTTTAGTATTATTTTTTTTATTGTCCCGTGCTTTTTTTGTTCGCGAATGGCGCGAAGAAACAAATGCCGATGAAATTTAAGCTTTGCATGGCATGAGGGCCTTATTAGAGCAAACCTTTTACGTGTTAATGGATATAATTTTCTAGATGGGTTGGCGGCCATCTTGGAGTTCTGGAAAATTTTCCCGCGTTTTAAAAAAATCGGCTTCTACCACTGCAGGGAATGAGCTGAAATTTGGTGAAAATCATCGAAGAGTGGGTCTCATAAAAGTTTGTTCGAAAGAAGTCGATAGCTCGAAAAACACGGATTTGCGTTTGGACCAATCGGAATCAAGACGTCTGGCGGAAGTATTGAATTTTTTATTTGATGGAATTTTAAGCCCAAATTGGTCATATATAGGTTTTGGGGGCCGAGAAATTCAAATCTGGCAGTTTCGAATTTGTTCGGTCGACGGTTTGGCTGCCATCTTGTATTCGTTTCCCGCCAAATGGCCCATAGTAAAGCAATTGGAAAGTTAAAATGCCTTCTTCTCGGAAACCACTGGGTGGATTTCAATTGTATTTTGCAGGAAGCATCGTTACATAATAGAAATTTGCTTTTGTTCAAACAACGCTGGTCGGCCTATTAGGCCGGCGGCCATTTTGGATTTTGTAGTATTTCGGGAAACGTTTTTAAAAATCTTCTCCGAAACCACTTAGCGGATTGATTCAAAACTCATGAAATATCATCTAGGGCATCGGCTGAACCAAGTTTCTTCAAGTGAATTTGGTTGGCCGAAAACTTGGGTGGCCATCTTGAATGACCTAGTTTTCCTGAAAACGACTTCTTCTCCAGAACCGCTGAACGGATCGGCCGAAATTTGGCCGATATGATTAGGGACTGAGGCTCATTACAGTTTGTTCAAGAGAAATCGTTACGTCAAAAAACATGTCCGCCATCGACCAATCAAAATTCAGCATGATTGGCGGCCATTTTGAATTTTTTTATTTGTTGAAATTTTAAGCCGAAATTGGTTTCACATAGGTTTTTGGGTCTTCTGACTCCAAATTTGCCATTTTCAATACTGTCGGACGAACGGTTTGGCGGCCATCTTAGATCGTTTTACCGCCAAATTCCCCCATAGTAAAGCAATTGGAAATTTTAAATTCCTTCTCCTCGGACACCACGGGGTGGATTTCAATTATATTTTGCCGGAAGCATTGTTAGATAATACAAATTTGATTTTGTTCAAACAACGCTGGTCGGCCTCTTAGGCCGGTGGCCATTTTGGATTTTGTAGTATTTCAGGAAACGTATTTAAAAATCTCCTCCGAAACCACTTGACGGATTGATTCAAAACTCATGAAATATCATCTAGGGCATCGGCTGGACCAAGTTTTTTCAAGGGTATTTGATTGGCCGAAAACTTGGGTGGCGATCTTGAATGACCTGATTTTCGTGAAAACGTTTTCTTCTCCAGAACCGCTGAACGGATTGGACCGAAATTTGGGTGGTATGATGAGGGACTGAGGGGCATTACAGTTTCTTCAAGAGAAATTGATACGTCAAAAACCATGGCCGCATTCGACCAATCAATATTCAGCATGATTGGCGACCATTTTTAATTTTTTAATTTGTTGAAATTTGAAGCCGAAGTTGGATTTTCATTGGTTTTTGGGTCTTCTGATTCCAAACTTGCCATTTTCATTACTGTCGGACGAACGGTTTGGCGGCCATCTTGTATCGTTTTCCCACCAAAATTGCCAATACTAAAGCAATTGGAGAATTGAATTGTCTTATTCTCAAGAAGAACTGGGCCGATTTCATTTATATTATTTTTACTGCTATTGTTGACACACGATTGTTTGTTTTTCAAATCCACCTTCAATGATGGGAAGACAGGTCGGATACAGAAGATTCCTACTGTAACCTTCTCACATAATTCCATAAAACTGACAGCATTAATCCAACTTGATCAAATCTAAGAGGCTATTCGCCAGTGTATCACTATATCCAACATGTGAAAATTGGTCTGCTATACCAAGATTTCTGTCTTGGCGCGGTGGTCCAGGCGAAAGATGTCTGGTTGCTGATGCTATGCGGAATTGCAGGATGGCGGTTCAATCCCCGGCCGGGGGGAAATGATGATAAAAAATGTAAACTAAGGGGTGCATTCCGTAGGGGGGTTAGCATGGAAATTGAAGTCATTGTGTTGCCAGTGCGTGAAAAACTACTACTGCCAGTGCCGCGATAGAGACTTGGTGAGTGCATAGCATACACACCAGATGGTGTGCATCCAAAAGATAGCCTCATATGAATTCGCCAGTGTATCAGTATATCCGACATGTGAAAGCTGGTCCGCTAAACCAAGATTTTTGTCTTGGCACGGTGGTCCAGTGGAAAGATGTCTGGTTGCTGATGCTATGCAGAATTGCAGGGTGACGGTTCAATCCCTGACCGGGGAAATGATGATTAACAAAGTAAGGGGTTCATTCAAAAGGCGGGATTAAAACGGAAATTGAAGTCACCGCGTTGCCAAAACTACTACTACTACTACTACTACTACTACTACTACTACTACTACTACTACTACTACTACTACTAGCACAACCACCACCGCCGCGGATGCTGTTGTTACTTTAGTATTATTATTATTATTATTATTATTATTATTATTATTATTATTTTTTTTTTTTTTATTATTATTATTATTCCCCTGTTTTAAAAAAACGTTGGGGATCTTGTAATCGCCTCTGTCCATCTGTCTATCTGTCTGTCCGTCGATCACACTATCTCCTCCCAAGCCATTGGGTGGAATTATATCAAATTTGGTATGTGGTTTACCCATATGATTCCACTTTGCAAGACAATATTTAGATTTGTCTCCACCTCCAGGTGTGGGGGTGGGGGCGGTCGTGGCACGGGTCAAATGGTCAAATCAGTTGTAATGCAACTCCTCTGAAATCGTTAGGTAGAACTCAACCAAATTTGATATCTGAGTTACCCATAGGATTGCGGAGTGCAAGAAGCAATTTGGATTTGGCTCCACTGGCAGGGGGTGGGGGAGCTATCAAAAGATCAAATTTTAGCCTGCAGAAACCGTTGGACAGAATTCAACCGAATATGGTCTGTGTGTTACACATATCAATGTGGAGTACATGAGCACATTTACATTTGGCCCCGCCCAGGTGTGGGTGTCAAATTGTCCAAAAAATTGATTGTAATGTAACTCCTCTGACACTGTTTGGACGGAATTCAACCAAATTTATTATGTCAGTTACCCATACCAATGTGGAGTGGATGAGCACATTTACATTTGGCTATGCCACCAGGGGGTGGGTATGGCGTCGAAAGGTCACGCAATTGATTGTAATGCAACTCCTCTGAAATAGTTGGACGGAACTCAAGCAAATTTGATATCTGAATTACCCATATGATTGCGGAGCATAAGAGGCCATTTAGATTTGGCTCCACACCCTCAGGGGGCGGAGAGGGGTCAAAAGGTCAAATGTTCACCTGCTGAAATTGATTTAACGCATCTCCTCCGAAACCATTTGACGGAATTCAGCCAAATTTGGCATGTCAGTTATGCTTATAAATCTGGAGTGGATGAGCACATTTACATTTGACTCCTACCCCAGGGGTGAGGAATGGGGTCTAAAGGTAATGAAATTGATTGTAATGCAACTCCTCTGCCACTGTTGGACGGAATTCAACCAAATTTAGTATATCAATTACCCATATCAATGTGGGGAGGATGAGCTCATTTATATTTGGCCCGCCTCCAGGGTGTGTGGGATGGGGTCAAAAGGTTATGAAATTGATCGTAATGCAACTACTCTGAAATCGTTAGACGGAACTCAAGCAAATTTAATATCTGAGTTAACCATATGATTGCGGAGTGCAAAAGGATGGTTACATTTGGTTCCATGCTAGCGGGTGCATTGTGGGGTGTGTCAAAGGTTCAAAGCAATCAATGTGGGGAGCTGCGATGACGCGTCATCGACCAATCAATCTAGTCTTCTTCTTTCTTTTCGATCGCTGGTATCAGACTTGGAGAGCCGTTCTCAAGGTGAAATCTGTGGTTTTCTGCAGTTCTTCCATTGGCCCATACCGCTTTTCAAGAAAAGAGGTTGACAAAGGCCAGATCTCTTCTCTCAGCAGCTGATACGTACTGCAGCATTGAAGTATGTGCTCTGTGGTCTGTTCTGCTTCTCCACAAGGACAAGCGGGCGATGTCGTAAGGTGGAACCACCTGTACATGTGTTGGTTTAGTCTGTTGTGTCCAGTTCTGAGACGACAAATGGTCACTTGCTCCGGCCTCGAGAGATGATGGTAGGCATCTTCTGATTGAGGTGTTCTATAGAGTGACTTGATGATAGTCTTCATCTCTGTATGGGTAACCATGTTTTCTGTCTGATTCTCGTCTGCACCCACCTTTGCCATCTTGTCTGCTTCCTCATTTCATTGGACTCCACAGTGTGAGTGGATCCACTGCAATGCTATCCGAAAGCATTTGACGGTTTGTAGTGCTTCTTCAAGTTGTGGCAGCTTACCTTTGTTGATAGCCTCAAGGACGGAGCGGGCATCAGATAAAAAGACAATCTGTGCAATAGGGTCTGCTGTTCTGCTGATGGTATTAGCTGCATGAACCAGTGCTTCGACTTCAGCTCTGTAGTTTGTGCAGTGTTTGCCTGTCGGTATTGCAGCTGACTCATGTTGCCCGTTTGGATAGTGTATGTGCAGTCCGGCACCTCCGCTCCTAATTGCATCTTTGGCTGATCCATCTGTGTAGATCCTTATCCATGTCTACTGAGGGTACATTTCTTCCAGCATGGCTAGGGTCAGGGCCTTCTTGCTCACATCACTGTGTTCATCTTTGTTTGTGAGATGAGGTACTGTGGTGCGAATAGCTATGCTCTCTAGTTTGTTTTCCCAGGGTGGAGGATCAAGGGTGTGGTTTGGGTCTTCTATTTGTGCTGGCAACATTTCTTGGTGTTTTCTTTGAAGTGCTTTTGTCTCTTTCACAAAACTTGATCTTTTAAGTTTTCCTGATGACAGCTGTGCTTGCCTGATCTTTATCGGGTGGTTGTTGAACGATTTGAACTTTGCAGCTTGGATCAGTGCTTTGCATTCCCTTCCTTTGCTAAGTGGGGGAGGGGGGATGCCTGCTGTCTGCTCCATTTTTTCTATTGGTGTTGTTCTCATTCCACCAGTGATGATGCGCAGTGCCTGGTTTTGTACTCTGTCGAGGTTCTGTTGATGAGATTTATCTGCTGTCATCCATGAGCTGGATCCATACTCAATGTGTGGTCGTACGGAACCTAGGTGGATAGTCTTGAGGATCCTTTCATTGGCACCCCACTTTGTTCCTGCCAGCTTCCTCATGATGTTTAGCTTTCTTCTGGCCTTTGCCTCTGCATTCTGGATCGTAATGCAACTCCTCTGAAATAGTTAGACGGAACTCAAGCAAATTTGATATCTGAGTTACCCATATGATTGCGGAGTGCAAAAGGATGGTTACATTTGTCGCCGTGCCCCGGGGGTGCATTGTGGGGTGTGTCAAAAGTTCAAAGCATGTGGGGAGTTGCGATGATGTGTCATCGACCGATCAATCTAGTTATTATTATTATTATTATTATTATTATTATTATTATTATTATTATTATTATTATTATTGCTCTCAAGAGAGGGTATTGCGATCAGGTTGATTGGTCTGTCTGTTGGTCTGTTTCCGGAGGTGTATCTAAAAAAACCCTACTGATCTGATGTGGTTAAAACGTTAATGGAATGAAGGAGCTTGCCAGCAAGAGGATTTTGAGACGTTGATTGTGATCCGGATAAAATAACCCAAATCTGAATCCGACCAAATTCTGGATCTGAGGATATCTAAGAAACTACCAATCCAATTTGGCTCAACCTTTAACGCAGGAAATGGTATGATCATACACGACGATTCTACCACATTGGCTATGATAAAATAATCTGGAAAATCCGGGAAATCCACACACACACACCAATTCAGAAAAATCCGAAAACTCTTTACAATGCGACAAAAACAGGAGTGTGAGGGTTGCAATCTGCGATTGATTATTATTATTATTATTATTATTATTATTATTATTATTATTATTATTTATATTACAGGAATATGATAAAACAAATAAATACTAAATCGTGACTATTTGAACTAGTGTCATATTTACGTAATCTGGATATCTGGTAAAAGAGCAACCATGGAACCGGTTATTATCAAGACAATTGTAATACTAGTTACATTGATACTATCTCTAGTATTCGGCTTGATTCCTCTCAAACTTGTAGGATGGATGCAAAGGACTGACGAACGAGAGAGACGATTGAACACCATTCTCAGCTTCCTGACTTGCTTTTCCGGAGGCATCTTCCTAGGCATAGTTCTAATCCATCTGTTGCCGGAAGTTACTGAGGATTTTAACGAGTGCCTGGAATCGCATGGCGTAGTAACCGAGTACCCACTTGCCTTTCTTGTCGTTTGCTTTGGACTGTTTCTTGTATTGTTTCTGGAGAAAATAGTGATAGAATGTAAAGCAAACAGGACTAACGGTGTATCTGAAAAGGATTATACAATTCAGGGCTCGGAGCAGAAACATCATAACTCCAGTTTTGAGAATGGTGTCTTCCAATCTAGAAATGGAGAAAGAACTTCACTCTTGGCAAGAACCGAACCGAATTCAAATCAGGGGATGCCACAATCGTCTGTAAGCAACTATATGGCTATTGGTGATACGGGAAGAATTGAGACATTACCTGCTGATGATAACACGGTAGAACCAACCAAATCAAGCTCGAGTAGTGCTGATGATAGTTCTTTAAATATCACGAGTATAATCCGTTCAGTTGTGCTGCTTATGGCTCTCGCGTTTCACTCCATATTCGCAGGACTTGCTGTTGGACTGCAACTAACTGAAGCAAAAATAATTGCTTTATTTATTGCCATCGACAGTCATAAATTTGTTGTGGCGTTCAGTCTAGGTTTGGAGATGGCACAGACAGACGGTATGTTACCTCGAACACGCATCTTCTCTATGATTGCATTCTCCCTAATGACACCGATTGGAATCGCCATTGGCATGTTAATCGCGGACACTGGTGGTGGCGAAGACCATACACGCCAGTTGGTGTCGAGTGTGCTCCAGGCATTAGCTACCGGGACATTCATGTATGTAACATTCTTCGAGATTTTACAGAAAGAGTTAAATACAAAACGATCATATGACGTATTACGCGTGCTGATGATCCTGATAGGATTTGGGTTTATGGCCGGAATTAAAGTCCTGGACGCGTAAACTTTGAGAATACAAATGCTGGATATATCCGATGAGCTTGATGATTGGACATCATTGAACTAGGAACAGACCAGAAGTGAAAAATTCTTTTTGATGTAACGAATATTCTGTTGAATAGTTTGAAAGTAATTTGACTTGGAACTGTTGCTGCCTATGGCAGCAACAGCTTCCAGTCAAATTAGGTTCAAAATGGTCAACCACTTTCCTGTATAGACGATTTCGCACTGAGACAATGCTATCTCAAGGTTTACAGGGCTAGCAACAGGTGTTGTCAGAAGTACGTGTCATTGCCTAACAAACCTATATGCCTACAATAGTAGATACCGCGTCTGATGAATTTCCAATACTAGGACATAATTCCCTGCTAGTTGGAACATCGGAAATTTTGAAGTTATTTAGAGGTTACTGCAACAATCACTCTGCTTCAAGATCTGCATTTCTAGGACGAAATTGTCACACATTATATAATTGGAAATAGGTGCAGGGCGTTAGTAGAAGTATAACACAGTAGATGAATCCCGGGGTGAACCCATCTCTAGCTAAACTCCACCCATGCTTTGCACGTGTTGGCAGCGATTTACATAGGTCTACTTTGCATCCTGAATTCCCAGAATCGCTATTTCCTCGTAACAATATACAGTTAACTAGTTGAATATTTTAAAATTAATTCGACTTGGTGCTGTTGCTGCCTATGGCAACAACAACGCACAGACAAATTAGTTTCAAAATTTTCAACAGAATGTTTGTTAAATAGTAAAGCCACACAATTCGTACAACTGACCAACTATTCAAGGTTCATGACAGCCTTGGTTACAGGATTCATTACGCCTTTTAAGTGTGACGTCATACATATTACTTACTTGATTATGGCGTCAACACACGTGTCATGC